>PVIU01004647.1:0-123810 GCA_004026605.1 Ondatra zibethicus
ACAAAAACCTTGGTTGGAAGATACCATGCCTAACTTCCTCGAGACACCTGTAGTACCTACATCAGAACACATCCCTCCAGCCTGAGAGTCTGTACATTCCCTGGTCGTGATTGGACAATGAAGGAGTTCTGAGAACCACCAGGAAGACAGCATAGAACAAGGACCACAAAGCACCTCTATTGAGAGAGCTCTACTGTGATCTTTACCCCACTATATGAATGTGTCCACAGTATTTATACCAAAATGCCTCTCACAAGTATTTTTCAAGGTTAATATTGCTTTTAAAGTTTATCATTTTAAATAACAAACTCTCAATTCTTTGTGTATCGCTCCTGTCACCTAGAGACAGCCACTTTTTAGAGTTTGGATTCTAGACTCTGAGCCTTATGGAAGGAAATAGATAACCTCAGAGGGATGTGCTTTGTCTAAGATAATCAGCCTGAGAAATCACTAACACGCTTCTGTGGAAAAGAGTTTTAAGTGAAGTACTCCCATCTGTTCTCATTTTTCATAGCTATACATCACACCTTTAAGTTGAATTTTCTTTGTTTTTATTATGATGAGGAGTGCTCACAACTCATCTAACTGTGCTAGGGAGAACTAAGAAGTCTGGGAGGACATTGTTTTCCTGGAGTTACTGACAACCTCATGTTCTAACAGCTTTGATTGTCAACTTGACACAGCCTAGGGTCACCTGAGAGAAGCTTCAGTTGGGGGTGGCCTTATCAGATTGGCCTTCATGATTTTATCTTTCTATGGTTTTCTCTAATGTTTTTATTTCTCTTCAATAATATTTGGTGAATCCCCTTGATTGCTAATTGACATTGGAAGGGTGGTACTATTCTCTAGGTGGGTGGTCCTGACCTGTATAAGAACAAAAGCTAAGCATGGGTCGACCAGCAAGAGAGCAAGCTTGTTCCTCCATGGTTTCTGCTTCAAGTTCCTGCTTGCGTATTTGCCATAGCCCTCTCAGTGGAGGACGGTTCCTTAGAGATGTGAGCCCTAAACCTTTCCCTCCCTGAAGGGTCTTCACAGCAACAGAGCAGGAACTAGGAGGTCTTGTGTTTGTAACTGCCTTGTCTCCCTAAAGTATCCAGAGTTTCCTCAGCCTGTGAGGTCTCTTTAAAACACCTCTCAGAGCAATGTTCCATACAGGAAAGCATCAGATCATGAATTCTTCTACCTTCTTTGCTAATAGTGAGCCAAGACCTTATCACTTTGTACTGATGACACCAAAAATTCAGTGTACAGTCAAGGCCCCATGCTGTCACATTCACAAAAAAACTTTTCTCTCTGATGTGTGGAGTCTCCTGTTTCCCACATTTCTAGTGTTGAATTTTAAAAAAAGAAAATAATCTTCACCTTACCAGGTGACTTCCTCCCATTGCTTTCTGTGAGAGCTGAATGAGGGAAACTGCTCAAGACTCCTGTGTCTGATGGCGCTGCCATTCTGTTTATACACTTGACTTGCAGTCTGGATAGTGCTGATTTAGGGAAAAATGAGAGTCCTTTCTATTGTGAACTATGTTTCCTGATGTCTTGTAGTATCTAGTATTCTGTTTAGCCACTGTGGTTTCCTGGCCTGTTTGTCTACTGTTTCTTTGGCCGGTTACATTTACATTTCTGGCTCTGATGCTCTTTGGTATGCACTTTGACAGACTTGGTGATGATCATTTTTTATCTACTGTGCTCAGCACTAGAAAGATCTTTTCTAATGGAAAACCTTGACTTTCATTGTGAGAATGCTTATTGGATTTTATCCCTCCATCACTTTATCTTTCTGTGATTCTCATTAGTTTTTATTTATTTTCAGTTATGTGTACTACTCCTGTGTCTGTGTATGGATATGTACATGTGTGTGCAAGGTTCCTGCAAAGGCCAGAACAAGGCATCAATTCCTCTGGAGCTGGACTTACAGGTCATTGGAACTTGTCAGATGTGGGTGCTGAGAACCAAACTCGGGTCCTCCAGAAGAGCACTATATACTCTTAACCATTACGCCATCTATCCACTCCCTCATGAGCTGTTTTTTATATCTTAGTTTTAATCACTAATTTTAAAAAAATGTTAATTTTCTTTTTCTTTCACATTTTTAAAACACTTTATTGTTTGGAAATTTACCTTAATATTTTCTATGTTTTATTTCTTCCTTCTTTAACTTCTAAGAGTTCCTTTTTGTTTCCTAGGAAGCCACTTTATATAGGACCCTCCATATGCTCTACATGTGTTGTACTTCCTGTCTTTCTGATATCAGTTCCTTTGAAGCTTTTCTCCCTGTCTGACCAATTAACAGGGAGATCAGTCATCTGCTGATCTTCCCACATAGCAATAATAACCAATCAGATGCTCTCTTTTCTTGACGTATTAGAGAGAAAGGAGAAGGAGTTGGCAGCAGCTGAGAACACTGAGAACGCATGCAAAGAAAGGCCATTAAAGATCAACGCTGGAATTACAAGTGAACACAAACTCCTGTGGTTGGGCCCAGCGTCTGGAGGGGAACAACAAACTATTGATCAGAGTGGGCGAAAGTGAGCTTCTTCTGTGGAGGAAAGACCATAGGCTGCAGCCCTAAATCTTCCTCCATGAATTCAGGAACCACAGTCTGACTACTCAAATGCCTTTGCTGGAGCCTGAGAAACTGCAGTCCTACCAGCCAGGACCAGTCAGGGGCTGCCTGCCCCACAGTAGCTTCCACGAACTCTCAGTAGAATCTCGGGTTTAAGACTCAACTTTCGGTAACTTTGGGGTTTTCTCCCATATTAGTTACTTTTCTCCTAGCTGTGACCAAATATCTTCAAAAGCCAGTTAGAAAAGGAAGGGGTTATTTCAGCTCATGGTTGTAGGAGAGGCAGTTCTTCATGGTAGGGACGCATGGTGTCGATAACATGAGCTGTGCACGTTGGCCCCACAGCCAGGATAGAGAGAGACGTCATTGCTACCATGCAGCTTGCTCTTTCCTTTTCACTTTCATATTCAGTCCAGGAAACCAAGCCGTAGAATGCTTCTGCTCACATCCAGGATGAATCGTCCCTCCTCAGATAAACCTCTCTGAGCCCTAAGACACACACAGAGATGTGCTTGCTTGGTGACTATTAATCCAGCCAGTCTGACCACTGAAATTAACCACCATACCACTAACTCTCAGTTTCAGAGAAGACACTTTTGTCAAATTCTGGGTCCTTCCAATGAGAGACTGCCTGCCCTGCCTAATGTGCAGCACTAGGGCAGTTCAGAGTCTGGGAGAATAACAGACTGAATTTGGCTACGAGACTCTCTGGAGCTGGCACCTAAATGGGCATAGAGCCTGACACCAGCAGTGTTCCCTCTCTTGACCGCTCTGAGGCACTGTTGATGAATAGCTTTGCTCCATCGCACGATTCTGCTCATGATAGTCCACCTCAGCACTAGCCCAGGAACAGCACAACTACATGGGCATGGAATGAGGCCTTGAAGTATAAACCAAAATAAACATTTCTTTCTTTTTTTTGGATAATAAATCAAAAACAAATTCATTTTAAGATGATTTTGTATACACATAATTTGATTACTTACTAAGGATGAAAGTAAATTTCTTTCTTTACAGTGTCTATCTCAGGCATTTGTTCACAGCAACAGAAACCTGGATAGCACATAAGTTGTATACAGAGGAGATTCCAGCTTCTCTCCACCACAGGGGAATCTCACTGTGAATGCTGGACTTTGGTTTTCCCTAGCCACCTCTCTGGGAGGTGTAGTGATACTTCGTTGAACTTTGTGTGTGTGTGTGTTTGTGTGTGTGTGTGTGTGTGTGTTCTGTCTCCCCAAACTCTTATAAGTGGTAGAAATTTCAGATAGATAACCCTCAATGATGAGTCTACTTAATTAGTACGAGCTGAATTTGTCACTCTAGGAGATCATCTGATGTCCCTGTGGTGTGGGAGAATGGGAAGAGGAGAACTCTACCTTGGGGCATTTTCTTGATCAATAATTGAAGTGGGAGGGCCAAATTCACAGTGATTGGTGCCACCCTTTAAGGAAGCAGTCTCAGGAAGCCCTGAGGAACAGCCCAGTAAGCAGCACTCCTCCATGCCTTAAAAGACATCCATAGAGCCAGGCGGTGGTGGCGCACACCTTTAATCCCAGCACTCGGGAGGCAGAGGCAGGCGGATCTCTGTGAATTCGAGACCAACCTGGTCTACAAGAGCTAGTTCCAGGACAGGCTCCAAAGCTACAGAGAAACCCTGTCTCAAAAAACCAAAAAAAAAAAAAAGAAAAGAAAAAAAAGACATCTATAGAATATTCCATCCAAACAGTAAAGAATATACCTTCTTCTCAGGACCTCATGGAACCTTCTTAAAAACTGACCATATATTTGGTAACAAAACAAACCTCAACAGATACAAAAAAAAAATTGGAATAACCTCATGTATCTTATCAGATCACATGACTTAAAACTAGAATTCAACAGCAACACTAATTCCAGAAAGCCCACAAACGCTTGGAAGTTAAACAGTGCTCACCTGAATCATCAATGGGTCAAGGAAGAAATAAAAGACTTATTAAAATTCAATGAAAATGACCACACAACATACCCAAATTTATGGGACACAATGAAACCAGTATTGAGTAAAGTTCATAGCACTAAATGCCTACATAAAGAAGCTAGGAAAATCCCACACTAGTGAACTAACAGAACATTTGAAAACTTTAGAACAAAAAGAAGCAAACTCACCCAAGAGAACTAAATGGCAGGAAATAATCAAATTGAGAGCTGAAATCAACAAAAAGAAACAAAGAAAACAATATAAAGAATCAATGAGACAAAAGAGTTCTTCAAGAAAATCAACAAAATAGACAAACCTTTATCCAAACTAACCAAGGGCAGAGAGAGAATATCCAAATTAACAAAATCAGAAATGAAAGGGGGGACATAACAACAGACACAGAGAAAATCCAGAGAATCATCAGGTCATATTTTGAAAACCTGTGCTCCACAAAATTGGAAAACTTAAAGGAAATGGACTACTTACTGGATAAATATCACTTACCAAGATTAAATCAAGACCAGATAAGCAAATTTCTGCTGAAGAAATAGGAACAGTCATCAAAAGTCCCCCAACCAAAAAAAGCCCAGGACCAGATGGTTTCAGCTCAGAATTCCACAGGATTTTCAAAGAACTAATCCCAATACTCTTCCAATTGTTCCACACAATAGAAACAGAGGGAACATTGCCAAAATCTTTTTATGAGGCAACAACTACCCTGTACCCAAACCACAGAAAGACATTACTAACAAAGATAATTACAGACCAATCTCACTCATGAACATTGATGCAAAAATACTAAATAAAGCCAGCAGTGGTGGCGCACGCCTTTAATCCCAGCACTTGGGAGGTAGAGGCAGTCGGATCTCTCTGTGTTTGAGGCCAGCCTGGTCTACAGAGCTAGTTCCAGGACAGACTCTAAAGCTACAGAGAAAAACTGTCTTGAAAAACAAAAAAAAAATACTAAATAAAATACTGACAAATTAAATCAGTACCATCAGAACACATCAGAACCATCATCCACTGTGATCAAGTCAGCTTCATCCCAGAGATGCAGGGATAGTTAAACATATGAAAATCTGTCAACATAATCCACTATATAAACAAACTGAAAAATAAAAACCACATTAGATGCTGAAAAAGCTTTCAACAAAATACAGCATCCCTTCATGATAAAGGTCTTGGAGAGAGCAGGGATACAAGGAACATACCTAAACATAATAAAGGCAATATATAGCAAACCAACAGCCAACATCAAACTAAATGGAGAGAAACTCCCAGCGATTCCACTGAAATCAGGAACAAGACATGGTTGTCCACTCTCTCCATATCTATTCAATATAGTTCTTGAGGTCCTAGCTAGAGCAATAAGACACCCAAAGGAGATAAAGGGGATACAAATCAGAAAAGAAGAAGTCAAACTCTCATTATTTGCTGATGATATGATAGTTTACATAAGCAACCTCAAAAATCCTACCAAGGAACTTCTATGACTCATAAACATTTTCAATAATGTAGCAAGATTCAAGATTAACTCAAAAAAATTAGTAGCCCTTATTTACACAGATGATAAATTGGCCTAGAAGAAATTAGAGAAACATCACCACTCACAATAGCCACAAATAGCATAAAATATCTCAGAGTAACTCTAACCAAACAAGTGGAAGACTTGTATGACAAGAACTTTAAATCTTTGAAGAAAGAAATTGAAGAAGACATCAGAAAGTGGAAAGATCTCCCATGCTCTTGGATAGGTAGAATTAACATAGCAAAAATGGCAGTCTTACCAAAAGCTATCTACATATTAAATGCATTGCCCATCAAAATCTCAGCAAAGTTTTTCACAGACCTTGAAATAATGGTACTCAACTTCATATAGAAAAGCAAAATACCCTGGCTAGCCAAAACAATCCTGTGCAATAAAAGAACTTCTGGAAGCATCACAGTCCCTGACTTCAAACTCTACTACAGAGCTACAGCACTGAAAACAGCCTGGTATTGGCATAAAAACAGACAGGAGAACCAATGAAACTGAATAGAAGACCCGAATTTTAATCCACACACCTTCAAACACCTGATTTTGACAAAGAAGAAAAAATATCAAATGGAAAGAAGAAAGCATATTTAACAAATGGTGTTGGCATAAGTGGACGTCAGCATGTAAAAGAATGAAAATAGATCTATATCTATCACCTTGCACAAAACTCAAGTCCAAATGGATCAAAGACCTCAACATAAAGCCAGCCACACTGAACCTCATAGACGAGAAAGTGCGAAGTACACTTTAACACATTGGCACAGGAGACCACTTTCTAAATATAACCCCAGTAGCACAGACACTGAGAGAAATAATTAATAAATGGTGAAATGGATTAATTAAAAATATGCTGCAGATCCTCAGTGGTGGCAGGCAGCAGGCCATGTGGTGGCAGGCAGTGGACGGGGGTCCTGAGAGCAACCAGTCCCAGACAGGAACAGCTGCACATCCCCGAGTGGTGGCTGCTCCAAGGCAGGGAGACACGCGGCAGCCAGCAAGAGACAGAGACATGGATAGGCACACCATGCAGAGTGAGGTTGGATATTCATTAAGTGGGTTATGGAATGAATGGGGAGAAGGAGAAGAGCAGAGAGAGGCAGAGAGAGAGGGAAAGAGAGAGAGATGAAACAGAGAGAGAAGAGAGAAAGAGAAAAGGGAGAGATAAGGGTTATTTCCTGAGCCTGAAACTTGCCCTACAGAGGTGAATAGCTTACTTAACTTGTGAACTAAGATGGCTTGACTATAACCAAATATAGGTCTTTGCTCCCGGCATCTGTCTGCCTCAGTGGATGGGGGAGGGAGTGGCATGGCTTGTCTCTTAAAGGGACAGAATAGAGCATTACAAATGGGACCTCCTGAAACTGAAAAGCCTCTCTAAAGCAATGAACATGGTCAACAAGACAAAATGACAGCCTACAGAATGGGAAAAGATCATCACCAACCCCACATCGGACAGAGGTCTGATCTCCAAAATATACAAAGAACTCATGAAATTGGTGATCAAAAGAACAAATAATCCAATTTAAAAAAAGTGAAGTACAAACCTAAACAGAGAACTCTCAACAGAGGAATCTAAAATGGCTGAAAGACACTTAAGGAAATGCTCAACATCCTTAGTCATCAGAGAAATGCAAATCAAAACAAGGCGCAGGGCCCCTTGTTCTGTCCCGCCTGGCTCCCGGTGCATACCCGAAATAATTACACAGAAACTGTATTCATTGAAATACTGCCTGGCCCATTAGCTCTAGCCTCTTATTGGCTAACTCCCACATATTTGTTTAACCCATTTCTAATAATCTGTGTGTCGCCACTAGTCGTGGCTTACTGGGAAAGATTCAGCATCTCTGACCTGGGAGCTTCGTGGCAGGCAGCTCTCTCCAACTCTGTGTCCCCTTCCCAGTATCCTGTTCTCTTTCCCTGTCTATCTAAGTCCTGCCCTATCAAAAGGCCAAGGCAGTTTCTTTATTAACCAATAAAAGCAACCCAAATACAGAAGGACCCTCCTACACCAGGTTGTGGGGTAAAGGGAACACTCCTGCATTGCTGGTGGGAATGCAAGCTGGTACAGCCCCTTTGGATATCAGTGTGAAGATTTCTCAGAAAATTAGGAAACAACCTTCCTCAAGACCCAGCAATACCACGTTTGGGTATATATCCAAAGGATGCTCAATCGTGCCTCAAGGACATGTGCTCAACTGTGTTCATAGCAGCATTGTTTGTCATAGCCAGAACCTGGAAACAACCTAAATGCCCCTCGACCAAAGAATGGATAAGGAAAATGTGGTACATTTACACAATGGAGTACTATACAGCAGAAAAAAAAATAATCACATCTTGAAATTTGCAGGCAAATGGATGGAGCTAGAAAACATCATATTGAGTGAGGTAACCCAGACCCAGAAAGACAATTATCACATGTACTCACTCATAAGTAGTTTTTAAACATAAAGCAAAGAAAACAAGCCTACAATCACAATCCCAGAGAACCTAGACAACAATGAGGACCCTAAGAGAGACATACATGGCTCTAACTACATAGGAAGTAGAAAAAGACAAGATCTCCTGAGTAAATTGGGAACATGGGGACCATGGGAGAGGGTTGAAGGGGAGGGGAGAGGCAGGGAGGGGAGCAGAGAAAAATGTAGAGCTCAATAAAATAAAATAAAAAAGACCTACTCATTTATTTATTTATTTTTCCCTGTGTGCATGTGTGAGTGCAAATGTATATATATCACAGTCATATGGAGGTCAGAGAACATCTTACAGGAGTCTCTTCTCTCCCACCTTGTTTTGAGGCAAGGGTCTCTGTTGCTTTCTCTGATGAACAGTGTCTGCCAGCCTCTGGCTGACCCTTCCGTCTGTGTCTCTCACCTCACATAGGAGCACTAGGATTACAGACGTCTGCCTCCACATCCTACTTTTAAAGTGACTTCTAGAAAAGGAACTCAAGCTTGAGACATCTCCTGGCCCTATGGCTAAATTCTTTATAGACATCTGCAGTATCTACACTGGAACACACATCTCTGGCCTGTGGATCTGTGCGTCAGGCTGTGAGGGCAAAAGGAGGAAAAGGCTGTGGACTTCCCACGTCTTGACTGGACAATGAAGGAGTTCTGAGACCCATCATGAGGAAACACAGAATGAGGGCCACAAAGGGCCTCTATGGAGACAGCTCTCCTCTGTCCTTTATCCCCTCTACATGAATGTGTCCACTTTTGTATACATTTGCACTTATATCAAGGAATCTTTTACAGTTATTTTCCAGGGTTGTGGTTTGAATAAGAATGGCCCATAGGCTCATATATTTGAATTATTAGTCACCAATGAGTGGAACTATATGAAGAATTAGGAAGATGGGGGGATGTGGCCTTGTTGGAGAAAGTGTGTCACTCAGGGAAGGTTTTGAGGTTTAAGAAGCCCATGCCAAGCCCAGATCTCTCTGCCTGCAGATGAGGATGTAGCTCTCAGCTACTGCTCCAGCATCTGTGCCACTATGTTCCCACCATGGTGATAATGGACTCACCTCTGAAACTGCAAGCAAGCCCCAATTAACTCTTTTCTAAGAGTTGCCTTGGTCATAGGATCTCGTCATAGCAAGAGAGCAGAGACTAAGACAGAAGTTGGTACTTGGAGTGGGGTATTGCTGTGATAGGCCTGACCATGCTACTTATAGGTAGAATGTGGACTTTGGAACTTTGGATAAAGGAAGCAATTGAATGCTTTAAGTAGAGCTTAATGGGCCATCCTAAGAGGAGCATGGAAGACAGAGGTAAAGGTAATTTGAACTGTGAGGGCCCAGCTCCAGGAGTTCAGAAAGGGAAGGATGTTTGTAAGTGGCCTAGAGGCCATTCTTGTGATAATTTGGCAAAAAAAAAAAAAATGCTGTTTTTTGCCCTTGTCCTAAAAGTCTGCCTGAAGCTAAACTGAAGCCTTTTGGATGAATGAAATTGGCAACAGAGATTTCAAGACAGCCTGGTATTAACTGTGTCATGTGGTTATTAGTGGCCACTCTTAGACAGATCTACAATGAAAAGGAGCAAGCTGAGTAAGGAAAAATGCAAAATGTACAGTTTAAGGAGAAAAGGAACAGCAAGAAATGTAATATTGGAGCCAAGTTCAGTGCTCAAGGACATAAAAAGTTTAAAGAAAAACCTAATGCTAAGTGGAATAAAGGGAGGTCAGGGCAAGACCCCCCATCAATTTTCAACTCGTGAAAAGGAATTAAAAGAAATTTGAAGCAGTCAAGGAACCCGCCCAAAGCAGAAAGCAGATGCAAATGCAGTTCCAGGATGGGAGTAAAGCTCCAGTCCCGTCAAGCAGAGGAACTTGGTAGCTTCAGCCACTTGGTTCTGGTCTTAGGGTCAATAATGCAAAAAAAAAAAAGAAGAAGAAGAAGAAGAAGAAGGATTGTGAAATCTCTCTCCATGGCTAGAAAAAGTGACTGAGGCCAGGTGTGTGTCATGTGTGTCCCCGCTTGGAGACCTAGGGAGGCCATTGTGTTAAGCTGTGAAGTTGAAGCCTGGATTGCCTTGGAGACCTCAGAATGTCGAAGAAACCCCAGCCGTGGGATAGCTGCTGAGGAGAGCTGCTAATAGGGAGTGGAACTAGCCCAAGAGAAAGCAGTGTTTTGCAGCCAATAAAACTGAAAGAAGTTGGAGATACTAAGCGTGCTTTGACATCAGACCTGGATATGTAGAGTTTGAGTTTGCCGGGCTGGTTTTTAGTCTTGCTTTGGTCCAGTATTTCCTCTCTATGATCCCTTTCCTACATTTTAGAATGGTAATGTATATCCTGTGCTATTATACGTTAGAAGTATGTGATCTGCTTTTTCATTTTGATTTTACAGGGGATTACGGTTAAGAGATCACTTGAATATCAGAAGAGATTTGGAACTTTAGACTTTTTAAATAAGTCTGAGACTGATATAGACCATGGGGGCCTTTGAAGCTGTACTAAATGCATTTTGCATTACAATATGGCTACAAGTCTATGGGAGCCAGGGGGTGGAATGTGGTGGTTTGAATTAAAATAACCTCCATAGGCCCACAGGGACTGACACTATTAGGAGGTGTGGCTTTGTTGGAGGAGGTGTGGCTTTGTTGGAGGAGGTGTGGCGTCACTAGGGGGTGGACTTTGAGGTCTCAGATGTTCAAGTCAGCCCAGTGGCTCAGTCTGTTTCTGCTGCCTGCCGATCCAGACGCAGAACTCTCAGCTCCCTCTCTAGCACCATATCTGCCTGCATGCTGCCTTGCTTCCCACCATGACAATAATGGACTAAAACACTGAACTGTAAGTCACCCACAATTAAATGTCTTCCTTTATAAGAGTTGCATGGTCATGGTGTCTCTTCACAGCAATAGAAATCCAATCCTAACTATTACAGTTCATTTTGATTTATTTTTGTTTTATCAAATTTTATTTTGTTATTATTCCTTAAATACATGTTTGTTTTCTAATGAAAAACAAAAAGGGTGTGGAGTCAGATAGGAGGGGAGGTGGGGAGAAACTGGGAAGAGAGAACTATATAATCAGAATATATGAAGAATATCTATTTCAGTAAGAGAAAAAAATATTTTGGAAGCCAGGAGTGGTGGCCCACATCTTTAATCCCAGTACTTGGGAGGCAGGGGTAGGAAGATCTCTCTGAGTTTGAGACCAGCCTGTTCTATATAGGAGTTCCAAGATAGCCAGAAAGACTACATAGAGAAATCCTGATGCAAAAGAAAATCTATTTTTATCATCTTCAATCAGCCAGTTCATTTGTGTTACCATAACTTCTGATGTGGTTATACTTAAATCTACCATCTTGTAATTTGAGCCTGTTTGTTCCTGTTTTTCTTCTTCCTCTTCGCTTTTTTTTTTTTTTTTTGGCTTAAACAAAAGTTTTTAAGATTCTGGAACTGAAGCCAGGAGTGGTGGCTCATGCCTTTAATCCCAGAACTCAGGAGTTAGAGGCAGAGGCAGGAGGATCTCTGTGAGTTTGAGACCAACCTGATCTACAAAGTGAGTTCCAGGATAGCCAGGGCTACACAGAAAAACCCTGTCCCAAAAAGACAAACAAACAAAAAAGATCTTTGAACTGGGGTGATGGCTCAGTCTGTAAAGATTTCATCGTATAAGCATAAGGACCTCAGTGAGGATCCCTAGCACCATGTAATCCCAGCACTGGGACAACAGAAACAGCTGACCAGACAGTCTAACTGAATTGGTGAACTCCAAGTTCAACAGGGAGCCTGGAGAGAGGATGACTCAATGGTTAAGACACTTGTTCTTGCAGAGGACCCTGGTTTAGTTCCTAGCACCACATGGTGACTCACAACCATCCATAACACCAGTTTCAAAGTATCTGGTCCCCCTTCTGACCTCCTCAGGCACCAGACACCCAAGTGGTGCACAAACATAAATACAGGTAAGATACTCATACACATAAATATAAGATAAATCTCTAAAAATTGTTTTGGATAAGATGGAGAACTCCTGGACTCCACACACATGTACATTCATACACACACACACACACATACACACCTTTAAAACATTCCATATTATCATCTCCACTAGTTCCTTCTCTGTTGCCATAATAAAATACCATGACCAAATGCAACTTACAGGAGAAAAGGGGTTGGCATGCCATACAGTGCCAGAGGGAATGCCATCATGGAGCAGGCATGGCAGCAAAAGCAGGAAGCTGGATTTCATTTTTATCCACACCCAGGAAGTGAGAGAGACTATAAGCCCTCAAAGCCCATCCCCATTGACATTCTTCCTGCAGCAAATCTCCATCTCCCAAAGGTTTCATAACCTTCCCAAGCAGCACCACCAACTGGACCAAGTATTTAAAGACATGAACCTGTGGCTAACATTTCTCATTCAAGCCACATCATCTGCACTAAATTTTGCATTATGCATCTTTATTTTATTGCGATTCCTTTGTAGGTTATAATAGGATTATCTTTTGGGAGGTGTTTTTGAGACAGGGTTTCTCTGTGTAGCCTTGGCTGTCCTGGGATTCGCTCTATAAACAGGTTAGCCTCGAACTCACAGAGATCTGCCTCCTTAGTGCTGGGATTAAAGCTGTGCACCACCACCACCTGGCTAGTAGCGTTATCTTAAAACATGGTACCCTGACAAGTCACTATACCACACTTAATGTAAGCATTTTATAACTGTGAACTTCTACTCAGTCTTTCCTGCCCTGTGTGCTATTACGGTCACATATTTTATATATTTACATTATAACTTCAGGGTATGTAGAGATTTGTTTTTACTTTAGTGAGCATTATGCTAATCCCCTGGTTTGTCTTTTTCAATATTGTTTGGATTAGTCTAGATCCTGGCACTGCGTATACACAGGGTAGAGACTTTCTCATGCCATAAGCGGGGGCATTCATAGGACTCTGCTAGTGTCTTTTCCATTTTTCATTCATGGGTTTCTATATTTCACTGCCTCATGTCCAGTATATTGAAAATGATTATTTCACATTCTCCCCATGTCTTGACTGTTTTAAGTTGGGTGATTAAAATGCAATTAGAATTAGCATAAATCTTGGTCATGAGGCATCTACTCCTTCAAAAGAAATTGTGGACTTGGCTCTGTGCTTGCCACACTGTGAGGACCTGCATTTGGACCCCAGCCCCTGTGTAGAAGCCAGGCATCCAGTGCACAGCTCCAACTCCAGCAACACTGGCAGGATGGAGACAGGCAGCTCACCAGAGCTCACTGGCTAGACCACCTTGCCAAATAGGTGAGCTCCAGGTTCAGTGAGAGACCCTGACTCAAAATAAAGGGCAGAGGCCAGCAAAATGGCTCAGTGGACAAAGGCTCTTGCTATCAAGACTGAGGATGTGAGTTAGACACCAGGCCCCACATGGTAGAAGGAGAGACCCAATGCCCCCAAGCTGTCCTCTGACCTCTGCACACTGGCATACACACATGCTGCCTGGTTTTTGTCAACCAGTCTATATCTTGGAAGAGGGAATCTTAATTGAGAAGATTGATCTGTAGGCAAGTGGGAGGGCCCATCTCACTGTGGATTGTACCACCCCGGGGCAGGCTGTCGTGAGTTGTATAAAAAGCAGACTGAGCAAGCCATGATAAGCAAGCCAGTAAGCAACACCCTCCGTGGCTTCTGCCTCAGTTCCTGCTTTTAGGTTTCTCCCCGACTCCCCTTAACGAAAGAGTCTAAGTTGAGAGTTGTAAGAAAAAACTAGCACTTTCCCACCAAAGTTGATTTTGTTCATAGTATTTTATCACAGCAATATAAACCCTAACACACACACACACACACACACACACACTGCACAGTAACACACACTGCACAGTAGAAGAGTAGATGATAAATGTAATTTGAAATAAAAAGGTAGAGAGCAATAGAGGAAGGCACTTGATGTCAGTCTTGTCTGCAGGCACACACGTAGCACACACCACACATACACATACAAAAAAGAATAATCTATATGAGCTTCCCAGTCTGGAGTCCTCACACTCAGCATGGGCTACACTAACTACCCTGTCCCCTCATGCCTATGGTCTTCCTCATCTGGAGTCTTAGCCTAGGAACAAACCATTAATTTTTGTCTAAGCCAGAGCCTGAGCCACTCCTCAGATGTCCTTTTCTTCAACCCTGTGCGTCTAACTCTTAAGAAATCTGACCAGTTCTACCTCACCTTCTCCCTGATTTTCTCTTTTCTCCCTGCTCTACTCATGTGAAGGCCAACACCATTTCTCACCTGGCAGTTTGGCCCGTATCAACTCGGCATGACTGGAACTACCTTCCCAGTATCGTCTCCCCATGTAGACTCAGGTAAGAGCTAAGCCAAAGAAGCATCCTATTACTCTCTGAAAGTGTGCATTGCAGAGTTCACAGACACAGCAATCTCACACTTGTCCTGCTTCTTCCCAGTGGCCAGCCCTGTCCATTAGCAGTTGTCCCAAGGCCACCACAAAACACATAGCTGAGTATTTACAGGGTGGTGGAAAAGCAAAAGCAACATTCTTCAGTCTTTTGCCAGCCCCCTTGACATTCCTGTGGGGTCCCCTTTTTCCTTGCTGTCCATTAGCCACCAGTCCAAGGGCAGAGGAGCAGAGCAAAGGCAGAGAGCTTTGGATGGCCTGTGAACATGGCAGAAATAGCTTTCTGGAATATGACTCCAGTGAGCCAGCTCAACTTTATTCCAGAGTGAGGGGAGATATAAAGGATGGGACAAAGGCTGGGATATCACCTAATTTGCAATAGGTGGCATGCTCCTGTCATATAACTGGATTAGTGGCAACACGACCCTATGAAAATAGCTAGAGCATTGTTACTTAATTACCATGTGGGAAGCAGGGGAAGGGAACTGTGTCAAGGTCAGATATCCAGGCCTAGAGTCTTGCTCAGAGACGGCTAGGTAGAGAGCAGGAAGCCCACACTGGGAGGCAGTCCTCCATATTGTGCCAAGCCTGGGGAGAGCTGCTAAGCTGTGGTAGACTGCAACCTCTAACCAGCAGGGCCTCCCAACCCATTCCCATGCAAGCAGCTAACTGGCCCCAATCTCTGGACTACAAAAAAGCTGGTTAGTGACTGTTCTTTGATCTTTCAGCTCCCCCTTCTGGACTGTTCCCTCTAACTCGCTCCATAACCATGCAAGATCTTATTCCTGTGACAGTTCCTTCATTCAGTAATACTTAATGATCCACTTCACTAACTGTCACATCTCACTAGCTAGACTTCCTGTTGACTTTTTCACATGAGCAGAAATCATACAGGTCTTCATGCCATCCATACTCAGCTACATAAATTATTTTTAAAATCATGTGTATATGGGGCTGGAGAGATGGCTCAGTGGTTAAGAGCATTGGCTGCTCTTCCAGAGGTCCTGAGTTCAATTCCCAGCAACCATATGATGGCTCACAACCACCAGTAATAAGATCTGGTGCCAACTTCTGTCTGCAGGGACACATGCAGGCAGACCATTGTACACATAATAAGTAAATAAATATTTTTAAAAAAAGAAAAAAAAGAAATAGTTTTTTAAAAAAATCATGTGTATAACCTCACATCCAAATCAAGAAATAGCAAATGAGTCAAAGAAGTAATGAATATGAGCTGGAAGAAATGGGTGGCAAGTGGTCCCTCTATTCTCCCCTCCCCCCACCCTCACATGTGCATGTGTGTATGGGTTGGAGGGGTTGGTTCAGCCTTCCAATCACTTTAGTATTTTATATAAATATTAACACAAATATTTACATAAATATTAAAATAAAATAAAACCACAAATATGAGGCGATAAACCAAATTTAAAAAGAAAACAAACGAAAACCATTAGACAGAATGGAAAACACCTTAATTCTAGCGCTCAGAAGACAGAGGCAAGAGGATCTCTGAGTTTGAGGCCAGCCTGGTCTACATAGTGAATTCCAGGACAGCCAGAACTGCAAGGTGAGATCCTGTCTCCACCCCCAAAAAGAAAAATAATTAAATAATAGAAAACATTAAACCTGGTAGTAAAATCACATTAATAACATGATCCACTGGTAATATTATCTAAGGAAAAAGAGATGTTGGATTGCAATGAAATATTAAACTTTATTCAAGAAGTTGTTTGAGGGTAACTTTCTTCTTTTGCTTGTTTTGTTTTTTCAGACAGGTCTCATGTCGCCTAGGTTGGCCTCAAAGTCACTTATGTAGCTGAGAATCCCCCTAGAACTCCTTTCCCTCCTGCCTCAGCCTTCTGAGAACAGAAATGGCCTTTGTTTGGGTAAGACTATATTTTGGCATTTGGGGGAACAAGAGTTCTATTTGAGGAACACTGGGCATATAACTAACAGAGGGAGATAGGAAAGTATGGAGGTGGTAGAAAGAAAATGCACACCACAAGCTTCCTAATTCTTCCCATGTCTAGGCCATTCAAAATGCCTTTGGAAGAAATTGAGAGCGCTTGATAAATGGTGGACTCCCAGGATGCGCTGGACCTGGGAACTTTATGGCATGTGGAGCATTTTGTGCTAGAACTTAAAAGTGCTCAGAAGCTTATGGACACATGTCAAGGCAGCATGTGAAAAACTCACCGCTAGCTAAGTTTGGGGTAACTTGGGTAAATATAAAAATATGTTATAGCTTATTAAAGAATCTGTAAAGTCCTATTAATAAGCTCTTTTTAATTTACAGTGAACAAAGGAAAGTTCTTTATTGAAAAGTTAATGAATGTAGATGATGTGATAAATTTTAAACTCACTTGCGGTGGGAACTCCTTCAGCCAATAGCCTTTAAGATACCAGCCCACTTTGGGCATGGTCTCGTGTACTATAAATGCAGACAAAGAGTGTGTGTGGGTCTCTTGGTTATTGGATTCAGTTCCATTTCCCAGCGCATGCAGAGAACTACAGATCGCTACTTTTCTGTAAGTTTATCCCCAGATAAATAAACCTTTGCCCTATTCTATTCTGAGATATTGTGGAACTCTTTTGTATGCCAACAAATTAGTGCCTACCATCTGGGGCATAGATTCACATAAGACCTAAAAAAAGCTTTAAAAAGAAAAGAAGGCTTCTAGAACCACAGAAATGGGAGCCAAGCACAGCTTCTTAGTGGCTGCATTTTTTTTTCAGATAGGCTGTGTTTGCTGGCTGCAAGCAGTGGCGCAGCTTCTTTAAGCTGGCTTCCTGGTTCATGCTGGCATCCAGAACAGCTCTTTCAGAAGGTCCTGTTAATGGAGCATTTAAGTGGGGTTTCTGAGCAGAGTGCTACAGGTTGCTTAATGGTGACATAGACCCACTGCAACCCTGGAGCTGGGGTGGTTAGCATGACTTGCAGAGCTGGCGTTGAACACACAACCACCATGTTGGACAGGGTAGAGCCAAAAGTCAAAGCAGCCTTAGTCCTAGCCACACAGCTTAGCATTTTAAGAGGTGCTCCTGGTCAGAAAATGATTACTGATAATAATAAAGATAAATTCAGACATAAAAGGCCTTTAAATGAGTCACAGTGTGTTTAAAAAATGTACATAGGCTTGGGAGAGAGAAGAAAAGGAGTATAAACAGTTATAAAAAGAAACAGTTTTAAAAAATAAAAACAAAGTCTTTAAAGAGACAGTAAAAGTAATATAAAAGATTACAGGCAGTCATAGATTAAAGGACTAAAGAAAAATAAGCCACATAAAAATTGAATATACACAGAGAATTTAGATGGTATATATTATTGTGTTTTCTTTAAATTTTTTGACTGCAGAGAGATATTTGATTCTGGAGACTGTTAAGCTAAACCAACATATATTTTAAAGATATCTTGACTTCAAAATTTGAGTCTAAAGATATGTTACTTTGGAAAAGAGGTTCTGCTTTTGTTTCCACACAAGTTGAGAACCTGTGGATTCTTTCCAGGCTAATGTGGTTTGATGGAACAAGACCCCCAAAAGGTGTCCATGAACCCCTAAAAATACTTCTCCCAACAAACAGCAGGAAGCAGTTTGAAGAAAACTATGCCCAAATTCCCAAAATTATTGTTTATAAATGTTTGTTTTCATTTTAAAAGGGTTGGTTATAAGTGATTAATGGTCACAGTCTATTTCTTTAGATAGATAGATAGATAGATAGATAGATAGATAGATAGATAGATAGATAGATAGATAGACAGATAAGGGGAATATGATATATAAAGATGAATACTTTACATTGATATACAGTTTGGTCTATTGATACAAATTTAAGGTCCTACTTCAGTTCTTGCATCCAGGTTCCTGCCTTGAGTTCCTGTTTTGACTTCCCCTGGTGAGGGACTATAACCTGTAAACCAAATAAACTCTTTTCTCCTTGAAAAAAAATTTAAGGTCAATTTGCCACACTGTGTATATATATTTCTGTTCTTGTTTAAGGTATTGTGTTTGTGCAGCTCATTTAAAAATGCAATACATAGTTAAGAAATACAGATTAATAGTCATCTGTAATAATCAAACATTGTAGTCATGTTAGTTAGGTTTTTCTAGATATGCAGAGATATGTTTCACATAGATATGTAATCTTCAAAGAACTGTAGAATATAGCATTTAAATAACTTAGGATTCTGTTGACATGAGACATGACTGCTCCTGGAAGCACTGATCTATTCCTGAGAGGATGTTGTCCACTTGGAGCTTGTTTTCTTCTTGGCAAAACTGGCCTTTGGGTAAAGAACTGCTCCACCATAACCACTGACAAAATGCACAGTTGGTGTCCAGACTGGGCAAGCAGGATACAAGCAAAAAGACTGTCAAACCTTGCTAAGACAGGGTAAGACAGCTTTTCAAATTTTTCCACCTCTTTCTTGCCAACATTGGGGCAACCAACTTTGGCTAAGACCTAAAGTATCTGACAGACCATTTTTAAGTGAGACTTTGGGTGATTGCCCAGGTAGCCAGTTGTCTCTGTCATTTCTTGCACCTTTTGGAAGTTGCTTGATTGCACTTCCTGTTTACTCAAGTAATATTATTTCCCTTCTCAGGTCTTTAATGGGGTTAAAGACTAGATAGTCATAGTTACTTTCCTCTCATGACTTAGCCAAGCCATTTTTAATATTAGACTTAGACTCCTTAGGATAGGATAACTATTGAAACATTTAGTTTATTTTTTTGTTTGATGTTGCTCATGCTGGTTGTAATTCTAATTTTTATGAATGTTTTTGTCTCTTCCCTGGACAGTACTTGATATTTGTTGTTATTATATATAGTTTTGTATTAGGCTTAGAACTCTCTTATTTAAACAAAAGGGGGAGGGGCTGTGGGAACGCCTTCAGCCAATAACTTTTAAGATACCAGCCCACTTTGGGCATGGTCTCATGTACTATAAATGCAAATGAAAAATGTGTGCAGGTCTCTTGACTGTTGGATTCAGTTCCAGTTCCCAGTGCATGTAGAAGACTGCAGATTGCTACTCTTTCTGTGAGTTTATCCCCCAGATAAATAAACCTCTGGTATACTCCATTCCGGGTTTTTGTGGAACTCTTTTGTATGCCAACACTCACTATTCTATAGTGATCATCCTAATCATTGAGTGGGATAAGAATCATTGATAGGTACTAATTTTTCTGGACAAGAATTTTTGTGGCACAGAAAATGGAAATATATGTCAGATGTCACTTTAATTGAACCATGTGTGGTAGTTTGAATGTAATTGACCCCCATAAGCTCATAGGAGTGGCACTATTAGGAGGCATGGCCTTGTTGGAGGATGTGTGTCAATGTGGGGGTGAGCTTTTTAGTCTCCTGTGCTCAAGATACTGCCCAGTGTCTCAGACCAGTTCCTGTTGCCTCCGAGTCAAGCTGTAGAGCCCTCAGCTCCTTCTCCAGCACCTTGTCTGCCTCCATCTTGCACCATGATGATAATGGACTAAACCTCCGAAAATGAAAGCCACCCCAATTAAATGATTTTTTTTCTTTATAAGAGCTACTGTGCTCATGGTGTCTCTTCATAGCAACAGAAACCCTAACTAAGACAGATGTGCTACATTTGTTTAACTATCTACAGATGTGTTGCATTGTTTCCTTTCTTCCTTTAGACATTTTGGCCCATTGTTGAGCCCTACATATTCCTTCTCCCAGGGTTTTATTTGTGAGACTCAGCTATGCTGGTGAACTTATGCTGGATGCAGAATGCAAAGCAAGCAGCTTCGACTTCTTGAACATCAGAAAGACTAGAGAACTGATGTAGACTAAATCAATCTGGAAGCCCTTGAAGCCACGACCCTGAGCTCATGCAAATCAAAAGCTACTGTCACTGACATTGTTTGGACAATTGAGAAATAAAGGCTATTGTTTAAAAGAATATATTATTTTTTAATTCATGTGTGTATGTGTACATGTGGGAATGGGAATGTGAGTGCAGGTGTCCCTAGAGGTGCGAGGAATCTGATCCCCTGAAGCTGAAGCTAAAGATGGTTGTGAACTACCTGATGTAGGTGTTGGGAATTGAACTCAGGTCCTCTGGAAGAGCAGCAAGTGCTCTTAATTGCTGAGCCATCTCTCCAGTCAGAGTTGTAGTTTTTTCAAAGGTGTGTGTGTGTGTGTAGACATGCACACATTGCAGGCATGAACATTCATGTGTCATGTGTTTGACAGAGGTCAGACAGGGGTGGGGTGTAGAATCCCCTGGAACTGGAGTTACAAGCAGTTGTGAGCTGCCACATGAGTGCTGGAAACCAAACTCAGATCCTCTGCAAGAGCAGCAAGTGCTCTGTAGTGGTTTGAATGAAAGTGACCCCATAGGCTGATGTATTTGCATGCTTAGTCCCCAGTTTCATAAATTATTTGGAAAGGATTAGGAGGTGCAGCCTTGTTGAAGGAAGTATGGCCTTGCTAGAGGAAGTGTATCATTGTGAGTAGTCTTTGAGGTTTCAAAAGTCCTCTCTCTCTCTCTCTCTCTCTCTCTCTCTCTCTCTCTCTCCTCTATCCTATCTATCTCTCTCTCCTCTTTATCTCTAGCATCTCTTTCCTCTCTCCTCTCTCTCCCCTCCCCTCTCCTCTCTCTCTCTCCCTGTCGCTCTTCTCTCTCTCCATCCCCCTCCCCTCTTTCCTCTCTCTCTCTACCTGCTACCTGAAGATCAGGATGTAAAGCTCTCGGCCACTTTTCCAGCACTCTACTTGTTTGTGTGCTGCTATGTTTCCTGTCACGAGAACAATGGACTAAGCCTCTGAAACTAAACAAGCCCCAGTTAAATTGCTTTCCTTTTTAAGAGTTGCTATGGTCACAGTGTCTCTTCACAGAAATAGAACATACAGACCATTGACTAAACTCTTAACCGCTGAGCCCATTTCTCCAGCCGAAAGCCTCTGGGTTATATAATGGGTGGTTGATTATACCATCTGTTAACTGCTTGAATATCTGGGGATATATTATAGAAGAAAGTTTCTCGTCATTTAGGACAGTCTAACTATATCACCCAGACTGTCCTGGAACTCACCTTGTAGCCCACACTGGCTCTGAACTTTCGGTCTCCTGCCTCAGCCTCCCTAGTTCAGGATTACAGGTCTGTGTATCCTCCCCTGCTCAGGGTAGAAAGCTTGTGTTTTTAGAAAATACATATCTAAGTATTCCAACCATATTTCTAATGATTCAAGAAACATACAAAGACATACATGTATCCTTTTATGAGAAATGCAAAGAGAGATTCAACACAGATGACAATATGGTCACAGAGGCTGAGACTGAAATGATGGAACCACACACCAAGAAAGGAATAGCCACTAGAAGCCGGAAGAGGCAAGCATGGTACCCCTGTCTTGACCCACACCTTGATGGCATGTTGGTGACACTTGTTCTCATAGAGCTGGAGAATAATAACTGCTGTTGAAGTCTGTGGTCTTTTAATTATTTATTTTTGAGGTAGGGTCTCTATTATGTAGCTCTAGCTGCCCTGGAACCCACTGTGTAGACCAGGCTGGTCTCAAACTCACAGATAATCCACCTACTTCTGCTTCCTGAAGGCTAGAATTAAAGGCTTGAGCAACCTTGCCCAGCTCTATGACTTTTTGTTTGTTTGTTTTCAGACCAGGTGTCACTGTATAACTCTGCCTGTCCTGTGTAGACCAGGCTGATATCAAACTCACAGAGATCCACCTGCCTCTGCCTCCTGTGTGTTGGGATTAAAGGCCTACACTTTGAAAACTATGCCCGGTTTTCTGTGGTCATTTCTTAAGGAGCTATATAGTACTACTTTTTATCCATGCAATGATAAGAGTTTGATCACAAATACAACTTAAACTTTTTTTTAAGACTTATTTTTGTTCGTTTGCCTATGTGAGAGTCTGTCACATGTGTGTACCCACAGAAACCAGAAGAGGATGTATCAGATCCCCTGGGGCTGGAGTCACAGGCAGTTGTGAACTTCCTGATGTAGGTACTGGGGCCAAAATCCAGCCCTCTGGATGAGCAGTAAGCGCTCTTAACTGCGCAGCCATTTCTTCAGCCCCTAGCTAAATTTTTCAAATGATCTTCTTGTACCTATTAAGATGACTATGATTACGATTGATTGTTAGTCCATTAGTGATGAATGACAACTGATTTTCAGATGTTGCA
Source organism: Ondatra zibethicus (assembly GCA_004026605.1). Taxonomy (NCBI): domain Eukaryota; kingdom Metazoa; phylum Chordata; class Mammalia; order Rodentia; family Cricetidae; genus Ondatra; species Ondatra zibethicus. The sequence continues at coordinate 23,087 of PVIU01004647.1, forward strand.
CCCACCTTGATTCCAGGGATGAGTAGAATTGACTACGGTGTTTTATATCACTGGTGTCAGTTACGTTTTACTTAGAATATTTTCTCCTCACTTACAAGAGCTTTGGACTTTACTTTTCTCCTTTTGTCTTTGGCAAGCTTCAATAACAATAGTACATAAAATAAATGTTTTTTAACCGTGTTGGAAAGTATTTCTCATTTTTATTCTCTGGAGGTTGTATATGAGGTGACTATTGCTTTCGCCACACACGTTTGGGAGAATTCACCAGTAAAGCCATCTAAGATGCAAATTTTCTTTCTCGGAGGGTTTTCAATTACTGAATCTAATATTTAGAAAATATACAAACATTTGGCTTTCTATATTTCCTTGATTGGTTTTGTTTTTTCCACAGAGTCTCGTGTATGTCAGGCGGACCTCAAACTCAGTAAGAAGCCAGGCAGTGGTGGCTCACACCTTTAATCCCAGCATTCAGGAGGCAGAGGCAGGCAGATCTCTGTGAGTTCGAGGCCAGCCTGGTCTACGGAGCTAGCTCCAGGACAGGCTCCAAAGCTACAGAGAAACCCTGTCTCGAAAAACAAAACAAAACAAAAGAACAAAAAAATTCAGTAAGAAGCTGTAGGTAACCTTGAACTTCTGATCCTCCTGCCGCACCTCCTGGATGCTAGATCACAGGTGTGCACCGAACCACACCCGATTCTGTTGCTCAGTTTTAGTAAGGTATGTTTTACACCGAGTTTGAAATTTTCTGTGACAATATTTTGATGTATTGGCATCAAGTTGTCCATAATATCCCTCTTTGATCTCTCATGGTCTCCACACCCAGAGGAGCTCTCTCATAATTTCTGACATATGCTCTGAGATCTCCCTTTGTTTTCTCTTGATCAATCTTTCTATTGGCTTATCCATTTATTAGCTTGTTTTATTGATAAACTTTGTGTTGTTGATCCTATCTATGAACACTTGACTTCTGTTCTTACTTGTACTATTTCATTTCTTTTGTCTTCAGTGGGTTTAATTTGGTTCTTTTTCTACTTTTGTTTTATTGGCTTTTCAATCTACTTTTCTCATCCCAAACCCAGGTCCTCTGCAAGAGCAATAAGTTCTCTTAACCAGTGAGCCATCTTCTCTCACCTTTTCAAACATTTTATATTATCTCCTCATAGTTTTGTTACTGACTTCTGAATCTACTCTTTCAGTTTAGTCTTTCTTTTTCCAAGACAGGGTTTCTCTGTGTTGCCCTCACTGTGCTAGAACTATCTCTGTAGACCAGGTAGGCCTTAAACTCACAGAGACCCATCTGCCTCTGCCTCTGCTGGGATTAAAGGCCTGTGCCACCACCCCTTGGCCAGTTCAGTCTTCTGAAAGCTGTTGAAGCAGACTTGCTGGCTCAGCAATTTGTCAGTTTGGGTAAGTGTTCTATCTCTGCACAATGAAATGGAAATTGTCTTTCCAGTCGATGGGTATCGTCTTATATTTGGAAATTAAATAGAATTAATTGTGAATTTCAAAGTCTTCAATCTTTGCTGATTTTTCCTCTACTTCTTCTATCAGTTAAAAGGAGAAGTTGTTCAAATCACCCATCATGGTTAGGTATTTGAAAGTTCTATTTTAGTCCTCTTAATTTTAGCTTTTATATGTTTTTGAGGCTATGGTGTTTATACATTAACACTTAAATATGAGTTCAGCAAGATGGCTCAAAAGGTAAAGGCACTTGCCACCAAGCCTGGTGATGTGAATCCAATCCCAGGGACCCACATGATGGACAGAGAGAAATGATTCCTGAAAGTTGCCCTCACCTCCACACATGTGCCATGGTGGGTGACATACATACATGTGCGTGCACACACACACACACATAATAAATGTAATTTAAAAATAAATTTAAATATGCTATATATTTCTGCTCTACTGACATTGGTCATGTTATGAAATTTCTCTAAGAAATTTCTAAGAAGGTTTCTTAAATTTCAGAATAAATTAAATTGTAAATTTCACCTACTCTCTTTCTGTTATGTTTACATGGCACGCGTTATCCTATCATTTTACTGCCGCTGGTCTGGCGCTGGTAGCTTATCAGGACCTCTCTTCCTGGGAAGCTGGAGACTGCAATCATCCTCTCCCTGCGTCTCACCTGGACTTTTCTTCGTACCTCCTAACATTTGTTACCCTTCCCTCAAAGCAATTGTTCGTACAACTCCAAGGGTAATCTTGTCAAATGTCTATTCCGTATTTCATGCTCGGCTCCAAATGCACCAGTTACTTCCCAGAGCCTAAATCAATGGTGGTCTTTATTTGACATTTATTATTTTATGACCGTGAGTGTTTTGCCTGTGTTGTATGTCTGTGCATTATTTGAATGCCTTATCCCTGTGGAGGTCAGAAGAGGATGTTGGATCCCCTGGAATTAGAATTACAGATGATTATGGGCCACCATGTTGGGGCTGAGAACCAAACTTTGACCCTCTTCAGGAACTGCTAAGCCATCTCTCCAAACCCCCTTCCTCTTCATGTTTACTTGCATACCACTAGACAATGAAATCCTTAAGGAAGAACTGTGGCTTTCAACCTTCTGCTCAGCCCTGAGCAGTTTGTGCTGAACCAGGGACCATGCATACCTGTCTTTTGCCCAGATGAATATAAAAATTGTTCCATTTTTCTGTATTTGGGGCCCAGACTCTTTCTCCCCATATCACCCAGCATCAATAAATGCCATAAAAAAATCTTTAAAATACCAGAATCCTTGAGTTTGGGATTAGAAGGTACTTGTTTCTTTATTCTATGCCTGCCCAGCATACCTAAGACCAGCCAGAAGCCCCAGTTAGAATTCCATATAAACTTGACTAATCCCTGCTGAGTGGGTTTGTCTGTACCCAAGCTAGAGAGGACTCAGTGTCTCTGTAAAGCGTTCTTAATTTCTGACTGGCCTTTGATGTGACATCTTTCTCCCACTCTAAGTTATAAAGCCGTATTGTATTGACTATGAGGTCATCAACATTGATGAGTCAACCGTCAGCCTTATAAAACTTCAGAATCTCCTGTAAATATGAGTCAGGGTCTGAGTAAGAAACTTGTCTCTGTTATAATTACTAATGTCATTTCTGGGGCACTCTGGACTCTTGCATGCTGGTGTTCCCAAACTACAAAGTGAGAAACTCAACTTTTTATGCCTAGACCATTATTCTCAAAAAGCCACGGAAAACTTAGTCATTCTGTGACTTTTCCAGGGAAGATGTGAGTAAGCATCTCCCCCACCCCCAGAGAGTACACCAAAGAAACTCTTCTATCCTGGTCTAGCTTGGTGAGCCTGTGAGTTTTGGGGGGTTACACACAGGACTCAAAGGAAGCGGCACCACCCAAAACCCACTCCAGTGTAGGGATTACTCAGAGAAGCTGCATCCTGGAGATCCTTGCACACCTTGCAGTCAGCATCATCAGAGAGTGTGCCCCTCCCCCAGCACTGGTTACTGCTCTTCTCAGCTTGGGAAAGGGGCTGGCAATCTTGGGACTTCGTAAGCATCCTGGATCTTGCAGTTTCATTAGCTTCCCAAGTCTTGCAAGTCTCCTTCCTCTGAGAATTATTTCAATGTGGAACTTAAATGGCATTAGTTACAGGGAAATTTAGTAACTTTAGTTCCTGAAGTTTTCAAAGTACACACACTGGTACTTTTTTTTATGAGTCTGGATTTTTTCTTATTTGAAGTTTACTTAAAGACAGCCCCACCTGGCTTTTCTTTCATGACTTTCTTCCTCTTTGCTGGAGCAGTGACCCCTTTCCTGTCCTGGAGAGCTCAGGCCTAAAACCCTGTGACCTGTGGAGAAGGGGTTTTGTCATGAATTTCTGCTGCTCAGAGCGCTATTCCTAGGGAATGCAGAGGCCTCTAAGCAGTTGTCGGTCACTGACACCCTTGTTCTCAAGCTCTGACATCAACCCTCACAATAACTGTGACTATAGAGGGCTCTAGAAAACAGAAGGCAATCGTGGCCCTCAGGGTTTTCCCCACACATGCTGTATGTTCATCTCATCCCTGGTTCAAAGTCACGTCAAAATCTTACCTCCACCAGTCCAAGAGTGATGTCATCGTGATGAAAATCCCACCTCAGGGCTGTTTCTCATACTGAAGCTTGGGCCACTCCAAGAGAAGTACCCAGAGCAGTACTGATATGGGAACGAGGAACAAGAGAGGGCTCTCCCCACACACACACTTATTTTCCTTTATTTTTTGTTTTATTTTGTTTTCTGGTTTTTGTTTGTTTGTTTGTTTGTTTTTCAAGATAGGGTTTCTGTAGCTTTGGAGTCTGTCCTGGAACTTGCTCCGTAGACCAGGCTGGCCTCAAACTCACAGAGATCCGCCTGCGCCTGCTTCCTGAGTGCTGGGATTAAAGGCGTGCACCACCACCGCCTGGCTAGAGGGCTTTTTTTTTTTTATTAAGATTGATTTTTTATTTTATGTATATCAGTGTTTGCCTGTATGTATGTCTGCACTTGTGACAGATCCCCTTGAGCTGGAGTTACAAACAGTTGCTAGCTGTTGTGTGGGTGTTGGGGATCATGCCTGGGCCCTCTGCAAGAACAACATGTGCTCTTAACCACTGAACCATCTTTCCAGTCCAAGGGAGGGCTCTTGAAGCAGCATATCCTTGATTTTTTATCCAGCAGTCAATAAATCAAACAAACCTTTAAATGTTTTATTATGTTGATTGATTGACTGATTGATTTAGTGTGTGTGTGTGTGTGTGTGTGTGCGCGCACACTCGTCCCACACATACATGCCATAGCAGCGTGTGACAGTCAGAGGACAACTTGTGGGCACTGGTTCTCGCCTACCTTACAGGTTTCAGAGATTGAAGCTCAGTGGGCAGACCTAATGGCAGGTGCTCTAAGCCATTAAGCAATCTCTCTAGACAAACTAATCTTTTAAGAATTTATAATTTCATTACTTTATGTGTATATTTTGGTCTTGTGGGTATGTGATTGCATATGTTTTGTTTTGTTTGTTTTTGTTTTTTGACCTGCATGTATGTCTGTGCCTTGATACCTGGTGCTTGTCTCTGAGGCAAGTGGATTTGCTTCTCTGTGCATTCCACTTTGCCAGAAGGGAGTGTAAGAAGCCTCATGTTGTGAACTACCATACGGATGCTAAAATCAAATCTAAGTCATCCGGAAGAGAATCCTGTGCACTTAACTACTGAGCCACCTCACCAGCAAGCCATGTCTCCAGAGCTTCCCCCAAACAATCCTTTAAAACTCAAACAAGCGTGGAGTTTTATAAAGGAGACTACAAGATTTACATGGATTGTTACAGTGTGACAAGTCGATATATCTGGCCCTGAGGAACATATGGCAACTTTTAAAGTATTTTATATTTATTTATCTTATTTTAAGTGTATAGGTGTTCTGTCTACATGCATGTGTGTGCACCACTTGTGTGTCTGATGCCCAAGGAAGTCAATATAGGGTGTCAGATCCCCTGGAACTGGAGTTACAGATGGTTGGGAGCTACCATGTGTGTGCTAGAAGTCAAACCTGGGTCGTCTCTAATAGCAACAAGTGCTCTTAACCACTGAGTCATCCCTCCAGCTCCCGAATGCTCACTTTTCCAGCGCACTGGTGTAGGATGTTTGCAAGGTACACAGCCACAGACATCCTAGCCCAGGTCCCCAGATCCCTGTAGTTTGGATAGTGGATGTGCACTCAAAGCTGTGAAGTTCAAGGTTTGGCCCCCAGCGTGCTGTTAATGAAAATGGTGGAGCCTTTAAATGGGAACCAACTGTAAATCTTAAGTTCAAAGGGTATTGTGAACCCCAACTCCCTCCTCACTCTGACTTGCTGGCCGTGAGGTGAGTGGGGTTTGCTCCTCTGTGCACTTCCACTTTACTAAAGCAGGGAGTCTTCCCAGTCCTGGAGGGGAACTCTAAAATTGTGAGCCAAAGGACTCAGAAGTGGTTCAGCTGTTACGAACGCTTACTGCTCTTGCAGAGTGCCAGAGTTTGGTTTCGAGGACCTGTAACTCCAGTTCCAGGGGATCTGACACCCTCTTCTGGTGTGTGTGTGTGTGTGTGTGCATGTGTGCTTGCCCATGCACTGATATGAGTACACATACCTAAATAATAAAATCAATTAGGTCAAAATAAGCTTTTCATTGTTGGTTGTATCAGGTATTCGGCTACAGCCGATTTCCTCCATTGTTCAAGTTTTAACCACACTGGCCTTTTCTCCTTTTTCTAAAATTTATCTGTCTGCCTCAGGTTTTTCCCAGGCTGACACCAACTCCCACCATTATTGTCACCCTCAGGTCTGAAACTCTCTTCTAAAATTCTGCCTATCCTGCAAGATCAGTTCAAATTTTACCTTCTCTGTAAAGTCTTACCATTTTGAAGAAAAACAAATGACAAAATATATTTTTAATTTTTATCTTACATGTGTGGGTGTTTTGTCTGTGCACTATGTGTGTGCTGTGGAGGTGAGAGGGGGTATTTGGTCCTTCCCTACTAGAGTTACAGATGGTTGTGAGCTGTCTCTTGGGTGCTGAGCACTGAACCCAGGTCCTCTGCAACCAGTGCTCTGAACCACCGAGTCATCTCCCCAACTCCAAGGTGTATTTAGACACATACTTCTCTTGCACACCTTCTTAGCAGTTGGATAGTCTTGGGATGCAAAGAAAAGCAAGTTGTGGTTCTTCCATAACTTAGTGGAACGTCCTCAACAGGCCAGAGCAAACAGTGGGATACAAATTGGAAGAGGTCTGTGAAGTTAAAGGGTTCTCACACCCACAGATCCCTTTGAAACAAAGTAATTCAAGCTAATTCTCTCTATATAAACTCACTGACAATCTATGCCACGTACCTGACAGTGCCGTTCTGGCCTCCTACCTATTGAGGGCCTTGGTTTCAACTCTGCTCTGCATTGGATGGCAAGAACTGACAAACTAGATCCTGTTGCAAGAGGCACGTGGGCTTGCTCACGCCTTTAATCCCAGCACTGGGGAGGCAAAGACGGGCGGATCTCTGTGAGTTCAAGGATAGCCTGGTTTACAGAGGGAGTTCCAGAACAAAGATTTACAGAGAACCTGTCTCAAAAAGCCAAAAGTTAAAAGTAAAAATAAAAGAAATAGAGTTTAAAATAAAGCCGCATAAAGATGGAAAATATACAGAGAATCTTGATACTGTATGCTATTATGCTCTCTTTGAATTGTTTGAATGCTGAGGAAGGACCAACAGTTACTAAAAGATATTTGCTTATAAATGCTGTGGAATTAATCCAAGATAGGTATTTTGAAAATACCTTGACTTCAAAATTGAAGTCAAAAGATATGTTACTTTGGAGAAGAGATTTTGCTTTTGTTTCCACAGAAAATGAGAGACTGTGGATTCATTCTGAGTTAAGAAAAATCAGATGTGATCAAGGAAGACCACCTGAAAAATCTCCGGTGGGAACAGATGGCCCAGATGTCTGCGTTCTACATCCAGAACAGATTCAAGATGCTGCCTGAGATGATCAAGCCTCACAGGATACTCCAGTCAGGACTTGATCATAACTCTAAATTTTCTTTAGGTCCCCATAAGATTATCAGCGCCCCCAACCAGCTGGAAGTAGCCTGGAATACTACGCCCACATTCCCAAAAAATGGACTATGGATATTTTTCTTTGTTTAAAAAAAAAAAAAAAGAGGGGGAATTGGTGTGGGAGAATTGTCTGCATTCTGTCAATCATGATTTAAATAAACGCTGATTGGCCATTAGCCAGGATATATAGGTGAGTCAACCAGACAGGAAGTAGAGGCGGGGCTATTAGACCAGGAGAATTCTGGGAAGCAGGAAGCTCTCTCGGCATTCATTCCTGCCTGTACCACAGAAGAAGCACGATGTGACCTGCCCCGCTGAGAAAGGTACTGAGCCATGTGGCTAACATAGATAGGGATAATGGATTAATATATAAGCTACAAGAGCCAATAAGAGGCTAGAGCTAATGGGCCAGGCAGTATTTCAATAAATACAGTTTCTGTGTAATTATTTCGGGTATAAGCTAGCCAGGCACCAGGCGGCAGGAACTGGGTGGCCACCAGGACCAAAAGGAAGCCCGCGCGCCTCTTGCAACAGTTTGGTGCCCAACGTGGGGCTCGACCCCACGACCCTGAGATTAAGAGTCTCATGCTCTACCAACTGAGCTAGCCGGGCACCAGGTGGCAGGAGCTGGGTGGCCACCGGACCAGAAGCAGGCCCGCGTGCCTCTTGCAACAAGATCCCCTCCTCCAGGATTCCTTTGGGGGACTCACAGGTGGTCTCCTTAACCCATGCAACATCCCATCAGGACGCTTGTGTCCTCAAGGATGGAGAGCTCTTTCACCAAGGAAGCGGTGGGAGGAAACAGTAGGAGTCCTGAGGCTAACACCATGGACTCTCCACCTCTTTGTCCTTAAGGAGCAGCAAGGCCCTTTCTCTCTGAGCAGTGGCTTCAGGCAGAATGAAATGGGCTTACCTGCCAGGAAGAGTGGTGTACCAGGCCTATAATCCTAGCTCTTAGAAGGCTGAGGAAGGATGATCATACGTTTAAGAGTAGACTGGCCAGTTGGGCGGTGGTGGTGCACGCCTTTAATCTCAGCACTCGGGAGACAGAGGCAGGCAGATCTCTGTGAGTTCAAAGCCAGCCTGATCTACAAGAGCTAGTTCCAGGACAGGCTCTAAAGCTACAGAGAAACCCTGTCTTAAAAAAAAAAAAACAAAAAGAATGAGTAGACTGGACTTATATTGGATATTGGGGCAGGGTAGGAGGCCTGTGAGACTAAAAGCAAATAATCACATAGAGGGACTAGCAACTGGTCCCCTCTTCTTCGTCTTTGCCTTCTTCTCTTCTTCTTCATCATCTTATTTGGCTTCTTCTTCTTTTCTTCTTCTCTCCCTCCTCCTCGTTTCCTCCTCCTCTTCTTCTTTTCTTCTTTTTCCCCCTTTTTTTGGTTTTTTGAGACAAAGTTTATCTGTGTAACAAAGTCCTGGCTGTCCTAGAACTTGCTCTGCAGACCAGGCTGGCCTCAAATTCACAGAGATCCACCTGCCTCTGCCTCCTGAATGCTGAGATTAGAGGCGTGCACCACCACCACATGGTTCACCACCACAGCTCCTTAAACAGCAGGTATGGACTCTATACAAAGCTGTGACACCAAGCGTGAGGCTTGTGAAACGCAATGGGGGTCCTGAAACCTTGGGCAGCAGTGAAAGGTCTCTGAAGGCATGAAGACAAAAAGTTAATTCAAAATCAAACGTGTAGCCCAGCATGGTGGTTCATGCCTGCAATCCCACCACCACAGCAGAGATAGAGGCGGGAGGACCTCCACTATAAATTCAAGGCCAGTTGTTTGCATAGGGAGTTCCAAGACAGCCTGGGCTTTGTGTCAAGACCTTGTACCTCAAGATAAACAAGCAATCAATAAATAAACAAAACACAAAATGAATTCTTGGTGCATCTAGCATCACCTGCCTGCGTTGCACTGAACAACCTCACTGAAAATTGGGTTCTGTAAACACATGCACTTTGTGCTGCACCCTACATCACAGCACACAACACCAACAAACACTGCCTGGGATGCCTTGGCTCAGACTTAGAACTACTGTGTTATAAACTGCATTGCTTTCCCAGTCTTATGCTTACATAGAAACATAATGGTTTACAGAAAATTAAGACTAGATTGTCCTACCATCTTTTATCAGTATGTAACTTTCGTACTGTATTATAGCATGTCTTTGGATTATTGTATATGTGAAAGTTGGAAATTTAAAACTGCTCTTTGAAACACTGACATGAATTTTATTTTTTAAAAAAAATCCAAATGAATTTTGGCTTGAGATTAGGGTAGAATTTCCACCATTTCTGAAATGGTTCTAAACAAAACTGCCATTCTGTACTAAACACTTATGCAAAGTGGAGTTCTCAGTATTGAAAATTATGAAATAAAAATATTCAACCACTCTCAGCAGATGTTCCACATCCAGTAATATCAAATTTCATCCAATATTTATTTCTTTTTTTCTTTTTGGTTTTCTGAGACAGGGTTTTCTGTCCTGGAACTCACTTTGTAGACCAGGCTGGCCTTGAACTCAGAGATCTGCACACCTCTGCCTCCAAAACGCTGGGATTAAAGGCTAAAGGCATGTGCTGCCACCACCTCCCAGCTCTGGCTCCAAGATTTAATTCTTAGCATAAAAATAAATAGGCACACCTACCACATTAGTATGCAACTTGATTTTCCCTGTAAATAATTGGTAAGGTTATACATATGCCAAAGAGTCATTCTAGAATAAATCTATACTTACTATGAGAAAATGTTTGATTTGGAGACCCATTTATATATACCTAGGGTCACATAAAATTTTCTCAGCAATCTGAAGCATAAAAAGTCTAAGAACTGAGGTTGGAGAGATGGCTCAGTGGTTAAGAAGCTGGCTGTTCTCGTAGAGTACCTGGGTTGGATTTCCAGCACCCACATGGCAGCTCACAAGCATCTGTAACTCTAGTCCCAGGGGATCTAATGCCCTCTTCTGGCCTTTGCCGGCATCAAGCACACAAGTGGTGCAGGCAAAACACCCATACACATAAAACAGAAATGTTTTTAATTTTAAAATCTCTAAGAAGTCCTGAACTAAGACACGGTGGAAGGATTGAGGGAATGTTGGGCTTCAGCTGGGTCCACTATTAAAGCAAGTTAGTATCTCCTAGGTGTGGCGGCACAGCCTTTAACCCCAGCACTCTTGAGGGAGGCAGAACAGGTGGATCTCTGGGAGTTCAAGGCCAACATGGTCTACATATCGAGTTACAGGACAACCAGGAATACATAGAAAGATTTGTCTCACAAAAAGGCAAGTTAGTATCAAAAGGAAGGCAGAGTCAAGTAAATTTCTAGGGTGACCATCTTAAACATGAGACAAGGAGACCGGGGAAGACTGGCTGACTTGTCAAGAATCTCTGGCAGTAATGGCTGAAGGTGCAGATTTCTAGACTCCTGGGGCTCCCTGAATTAATTTTGGGTCTCCATGCACTCAGAAATGTGTCACTCTTGATGAATGTTTCAGGATCCCCACATTCAGTCATACAACCCCATATAGGGTCGCTGCTCACAGGAGAAGCTATGGTTCAGTTGTTGGTTATTCTGTGTGATTATTTGCTTATATTCTCATGACCACTGTAAGACCCTTGTGTCTTTGGAGGTAGAAAGAAGGCATCAGATCCCCTGGAACTAGAGTTACAGACAGTTACAAGCCACCGCGTGGGTGGTGGGAACTCAACCCAGGTCCTCTGAAAAAGCAGCCAGCGTTCTTAATTGCTGAGCCATCTCTCTAGTCCTGAATTTTTATTAATAAAGTTGGGGTTAATAAAGATATTTAATATGGGCTTAAACACAAAGGTTAGGAGAAGGGAGGATGCACAGGAAAAAGTAAAACACACCTGAGAGCATGGCTATGGGCTTCTCGAAGGAAAGCTGAGGAAAGTAAGAACGAGGTGTGAGCATGGCTCTTCAGTAGAGAGTTGCCTTTGCTTTGCATTTATTGTTTATTTATTTATTTTGCAGCAAAGCTAACAAGCACAGGCCATGGAGCACCTTCTTTGCACCTACCTTTACAGTTGTAGTCTAGTCGGGTGTTTCCCTTATCAAATTCCCTCCAGATTAGAAAACATCAGTCCACCCCAGCAAAAGGGATGTGTTGAAAGGGTAATAAATTCCCTCCCTGGAAGAGCTACCAAAAGGAAACAATAGGAAAGGAGCTGGGGGAAGATGCCAAAGCTGTTCCCTGTAATAACAATGAGATGGACATCACTCTTTGAAAGATTAACTCCAAAAGGCAAGTGATGTCAGGGGATCCAGGCAATTCTTTTGAGAGGCAATAAATCCCAAGACTTTGGAGACTTCAGAACACGGCTGAGTTAGCAGGAAGAGAGGAAAATTAGACTTGGGGAACCAGCCTAATATTAAGAGTAAGGACTCATCCAAGGCAGTCCCCAGGAGAAATCCGATTTTTACACATTAAGAAGGGTACACCTACTGACTCGTATCTTCCCACACCCCTACAGGCCACGCGGGCTGAGGAGAGAATGGGAAGGAGTGTTAAGGTCTCAGTCAGTGTCTTAGGGTTACTATTGCTGTGATGAAACACCATGACCAAAGCAACTTGGGAAGGAAGGAGTTTATGTGGCTTACACTTCCACATCGCTATTCATCAAAGGACGTGTGACCTCCCTCCCACACCCACACGTTAGTACACATATTTACATACAGGCACATGTATACATAATCAAAAATAAAAGTATACCATAAATAATCATAGCAACAACAAAAAGATCTCAGCCATTAGCTAGTTCAGGTCTTACAAGTCCCTGCTTGGGGGTTGGCACAGACGGCAATCCTCAAAGGCAATACCTCTTTGTTGACACACGGGGGCTCCACACCAGGCTTCTGGAGGAATTTTGCATTTTAATTTTTTTCTTCCTTCCCCTGTTATTACAAAACAAACACATGAATTTAAAAAGTTAGGAAATGCCCTCCAAACAGTCTGTGGTCTCTCTATTAACATAAAAATTACTGGCACTGTGTTAATGTATATGCTTCCAAATCTGCCTAAACTTCGTTAGACATAAAATTTTATATGAACATTAGATGAACATGAATAATACAATGATAACATACATCCTATTATACACACATTTTAACACCAAAACGGGATCATTCCAGATCATTCTTACTATATATATATCATCAATATATATATATCATCAATATATATATCATCAATATTTTTCAGTGAATACCTAGTGTCCAGGTATATCACAGGAGGGGGTCGGATCTCTGGAAGCTGGACTTACTTACAGACGGTTGTGAGCTGTCATATGGATGCTAGAAACCAAACCCCCCGCCCTCTACAAGAACAAGTGCTTTTAGCGGCTGAGCTATCCCTCCAGCTCCATTCAAAACGTTTTTAAACGACGGCATTTTATTCCATGTTTGTCATTTAAATGTTTATTATAATACACATATTATAGAAAATCCTACACGGATGCCTCCTGTGACTTATCAAGCCATTTTTCTGTTGTTGGAAGGAGTCGTTCCATTTCAAGGCAAAGATAGGCATGCTACAACTGGCCAGTTGCACATGCGACCGAGCCAGGGGTGCGCACTGCCCGCCGAGGCCGTGAGCCCAAGTTTTATCCAGCCAAACCAGGATGCCACTGCTGCCTTGACAGCGTTCAAGCTTTCTGTCCCTCCCGCCCCAACACTTGCGCCGCAGGACCGCAAGAGGCGGGGCGACGCGCAGGGGCGTGGCCGGAGGCCGGGCTGAGGCGGGGCCTCGCGAGGAGGGCGGGGCCGGCGCTGCCGTTCGCCGCTCGAGCTCCAGGTGGAGCTGTGCCGCCGCGCTGCCTCCAGGAAGCCTCACGGGCCTTCGTTGGCCTGGCCGCCGCGCCGGCTCCCAGGATGCAGTGTGGAGTGGCTGGGCGCTGACGGTGGCGGTGCGGCTGCGGGCAGAGCGGCGGGAGGCCGGCCTGCGAGGAGCGCGGCGGGGAAGGCAGCGGCGCTGCCGGCGGAGAGGACCCGGCGGCCGGGCCTGCGTGGGGCCGCGCGCCGCGGCGTCGACTTCCTCCGCGCCGGGCAGGACAGCGCAGGGCCATGGCCGAGGCGGCCGCGGCTCCGGTAAGGGCGGCCCGCGCGCTTGGCCCGCGCGGCCTCGGGCCCCGGAAGGCCGGGGCCCAGCACACAGTGCCGCAGGCCCCAGGAGGGCTTCCGGGCCAGACTGGGCCTGCAGGTCCTGGGGCTGCGGCGAGCGGCCGCGAGGTCCGCCGGGGCCTACCGGACCGGGTGGAGCCGGGCGCCGGGAACGGCCGTCCGCGCTCCGGAGGCCGACCCGCGCCAAGTTCCCGGTCTGCGCGTCCCCGGGCCGGGCTCCTTCCTCAGCGCCAGGCCGGTGCTTCCCTCCCCCAGCTCCCCCAGCGGCCTGGTGGCACCTGGGAGGTGTCCGACGTCGATTCCGCATACACTGAGCACCCACTATGTGCCCGGCCCTCCCCGGGCGGCGCGCGAGGGCTGCTTCCATTTGTCCATCCAGGCTGGCGCTGTGCTCAGCCCGGTTTAGGCATGATTTCTGTCCGCACTGCAAACCTGTGGGGTAGTTACTATTATAGTTATTATTTTGTACAAAAGAGAAGCTGGAGGCCCAGCGAAGTTAACTTGCCGAGAATCTCAGAGAGAAAGTGTGGAAAGATAGTGCTTACAGTTCAGTGACTGTGATAAGGAAAGCAGACAGGTACACGAGTAGCCATATGGTCAAACAGAAAGAGCTTGTAGCAACCTGGTGGAAACGAAGTTCGAATAAGCAGGTGCTTAGCAGACCCCGTTCCTCCTACCTGGCCAGGTAGTCTATGCTTCTGTGAGCTGAGTTAACTAGGGCTTCATAGAGAGAGGCAAGGCACAGAGACAGGACAGTACAGGACCGGTCCACAAGCCTGAAGAGATGGTTTTGGTTATGAGCTGCAGAGTTGGAAGGGGCTGGAAGGCCTGGACTTCGTCATGTGGGTGGGGAACAGTGGAAGGATTTGGCGTCCTCTTAGACCAGTGGCTCCTCTCAAGCTCAGAGTTTTGGCTTCCCTGCCTGTTTTGCAGTTGGTTGTTCCACCTTCCCTGTGAGTGAGCAAGGTGCTAGGCTTAAGCAGAGCACAAGCCACACAGTTCAAAGGTCCATGGACCCCCACAAAAATAGTTCAAATGACAGCAACAACAACAACAAAAAAACCCAATGCATTGTTCAGATGTTGAAGAAGAATAACATCACTGAGGTAGATGTTTGTGCAGATGCCCTTTTGTGTAACAGAGGTTGCAGCAGAGGGAATGGTGGCAAAGTAAAAGGATACATCTGAAATAGACTCTGGGATAATCCCAGTCGGGGCTGGCCCTAAAGAAGAAGAGGCCAGAAGTATCCTCCCACAGCAGATTTTCCCTTACAACAGTTCTGCCCGTCAGAATCCATCTTCTGAGACCCACTGAAAGTCCTCAGTCAGAACTAATGTGCCTCCTGTACAGCCTGAGAAACTCTTGAGCACCATGCAGACCAGCTTTTCTGCCTCTGGTCAAGCTCTCTTGGCCCCATTTTCTGATGTGTCTTCCCACTTTCTGGTTCCCAGTGACTCAGATGAGTCCACACTAGTTCCTAGATGTCACTTTTATTTTACAAGTAGTCATCCACCTTTTTTTGTTAAAGAGTATCCTTCTGGAATGTAAGGAACATCTGTCTTCAGGCACTGACCAGAAGAGGCACCAATGCAGGGATCTCCAATCAGTCCTGGGGGTTGCACCTTGGATGTACATGGAGGAACTCTTCCCGTGCCCCACCCAAAATGTGTTCTTCATCTCCAGTGGGCAGTCACTAAAGCCTCTGTGTCATTCCCGTTGGCAGGGATGTGTCAGTCTTGTGATTATTGTTGCACGTGTAAAAGTCTACCTTCCCCACCAGATTAAGTGTGTTCCTGATCTCAGGACAGCGCATGTCTGAGACTGATTGGTACCTTGCAGGGAGTTCAGTCCAACTCTTAAGAGTCACTTCAGGACTTGGGGTGGTAAAGACAAGGAGGAGCAAGGGTTCAACGCCATCCAAGCAGGTTCTAGGTCAGCCTGCACTATGTGAAACTTCATCACAGAAACAAAATATTCATCTCTTTGATTGGTTAAAATTGGCAGTAATGGTAATTTTAGCTCATAGGGGAGGGGCAGTTAGAAAGGGACCAAATCAGATTGTCCTGGAGGAAAGGGAATTGGCCATTGAGCTTATCTGTCTGTAAGAGGGGACATGAGATGCTCTTTTAAAAACACTTGAGCAACCCCTTGTTTGTGCCTCTCAGTTGAAGCAGCTGGAGTTTTTGCTGGGTCATCATCAGGCAGTTCCTGTGTGATTGTGACAGAAGTGCAGGCTGGGCCCTAGTAAATCTGCAGTTTATCGTTTCTCCACTAAAACGCCCTAGCAATGCTAAGTCACTGTTTATTTTGCAAAATCGCACTGTGTGTTTACCATGTGTTTAGCGCTGTGCTGTGGAAAGAAACAGTGTCCACCAGAAGATATGTTCAGTGTAGGGACATACAGGAGCTGGCTGAATAGGGTGGAAAGGGCCAAGGTAGGAATCTGCACAGTGTGCTGTGGGGTCCTGAGCAAGGCACCTTCCAGCCTCAGGCCAGATCTTTAAACCCAAAGAGGCTGTCACTAAGGCAAGATCTGGTGCATGATACAGGATGTTCCTACTTCCAACATGCATGGGCTCCACACTCCCAGCTTGGCCCCCCCCCATGCCTGGGATAGAAGGATCAAAATGTGAAGAATAATGCTGCTTTCTCCTCTTTCTTGAAGATTTCTCCATGGACAATGGCAGCTACAATTCAGGCCATGGAGAGGAAGATTGAATCACAGGCCGCTCGACTGCTTTCTCTAGAAGGCCGAACTGGGATGGCAGAGAAGAAGCTGGCTGACTGTGAGAAGACAGCTGTGGAGTTCAGCAACCAGCTGGAGGGCAAGTGGGCCGTGCTGGGAACCCTGCTGCAGGAGTACGGGCTGCTGCAGCGGCGGCTAGAAAACGTGGAGAATCTCCTGCGCAACCGGAACTTCTGGATTCTGAGACTTCCCCCTGGCAGCAAGGGCGAGGTCCCCAAGGTAGCTTTTGGAGGCCCTGGGATGCGGAGCCCAAGGGTCCATGCCTGCAAGTATGTGGGTGAGTGAGTGTGAATTGTGGTTTTGGGTTCCTGTGACCTTTGATGATGTAGCAGTGTATTTTTCTGAGCAGGAATGGGGCAAGCTGGAGGACTGGCAGAAGGAGCTCTACAAGCACGTGATGAGGGGCAACTATGAGACGCTGGTCTCCCTGGGTAAGGCCTGACACATGCCTCTATAAGGTGGGATTTTAGAGTTCCCAGACCTCTTTGTGACATAGTTGTTTTCAGTAGTGTCTATATAGATCCCTAGATACTGTGAGCAAGGAGAGTCCTCCCATCCTTCCCTCCTCATGTTGTGGGGTGAAGAGTCAGGTACTCCTTGTGTTTGGAGTAGCAGACCTAGGAAAGCGGTAGCCTGTGTCCTCACCAGGCCCAAAGTATGAACAGCTCTGCTGTTGCCGAGACTAGAGTACAGGTGTGCCACAGCTCTCCAGTGAAGGAATTGTTCTTTCACCATCAGTTGGGTGGCTTTTATGTGACACATCACAGGGTGCCCCAAAGCCCTGTTACTCCAGACCCCCCTCTTGCCTTACTTTCTAATCAGGAGTGTGAGTGAGTACACTCAGTATGTTCTGCTTTGCAGACATGCTGCTGCTTAGTGTGGCTCTGTGTCCCACACTGCTAGCTCTGCAGACAGATGACTCTTGGGGTGGGGTCTTTCATATGCATTGTTCAGTACACAGTAGCACTCTCCCACCCCCTGGAGTCGACACAAACTCGTCCCTAGGCGTTGCGGCAGAATGCCTACCACTGAGAACTGCTGTTTGGTACCAGTCAAGACATTTAGTTTCTAGGCTATTAGTGATTTTACAGCTGCCTATCACCATTTCAGATGAGAATGTGGCAAAAGTAACCCTCTGTCTTTCCTCAGACTATGCCATCTCCAAACCCGAGGTCCTCTCCCAGATTGAACAAGGCAAGGAGCCATGCACTTGGCGTCGCACTGGCCCCAAGGTCCCAGAGGTTCCTGTGGACCCAAGTCCAGGTGAAGGGTTGGGAAAAGGTCAGGGGCATACCAGGTGACCAAATGAACATAGAAAAATAAAGGTCTAGGGTTGGTGCTACTCTTCTTTCAGAAAGATACAGTGTTTCAAATGTAAATCTTTCTTGGTTGAGTCATAACTGACTTACTCAGCCATGGTGTAGAAACTAGTAATTTTCATCCCGGACAGAGATAGCAAAGCCAGAAGCAGGGTAAGAGGAGAGGGAGTGAAGAGCTCGAGCCGCTCAGGGAGTCATCCAGTTTTAAACACTGCAGGTTCAAACCCCATCGGCAAGCTGTGTGGCCCAGTGTGACTAGAATCGGCTGTTTATTCCAGGTGACTTGGATACTGAACACAGTGTCTCACATTTCCTTGCAGTAGTCAGCACCTCTTCAAGTTTAGGAAGAATAGGGATGCTGGGTTCCTACGTGGAAGACCTTGCTGAGTCATTTGCAAGAGACATTGACTCTGCTAAGCCTCTGCCTCCCTTGTCTGTCCTTTTCCTGTCCTGCCACCTTGGGTTTGTCATTTTTGATACTGTATCACTCAGATCTTCCTGTGGTTAATTCCTGTGTAGTTAATTGTGTTGATTTTTGTTGGTACCAAGGACGGTGAGTCAGCTGGATGGTGGAAAGCTGTCTACTAAAGTTCGTTGCCTGGTGGGGGGCAGATGTCACCTTGACTTCCAAAGCCAAGGGTGAAAAGTTCCTGGTATCTGCTTTTATTTCTTAGTGTTTGTAACATGTGGTACTTTCCCTGGTGAGAACTAGTAGGGTACAAGAAACAGCCAGTTGGTGACCCTCACTCTCCAGTGCCCATTGGAATTTGTCAGCAGGAGTCTCATGCTGCCTTTCTTCCCTCCTCAGTCCTGGCATCTGGGTCCCTGCCCTCCTCTCACTCTTGATTGAGTCAGTCCATGCCCTTGTCAGACCTTCTTCTCTTCATACCCTAATATCTCCATGGTACTTTTCAGGACCCACCATGCCTAGCAAGTACTGCTGGGTCCAGTGTATTCCCATCTGTCTTGCTCAGGCTGAGCCCTGGATCTTTGCAAGTGCTGCTGCCCTGCAGCTCTTTTGTCCTCTTTCCCATGTCCCTTTGATGTTGGGCTTTCAGGAGGCAGGTGTCCTTGCCCTCATCACTGATCCTTGCTAAACTCTCTCCTCTGGAAACTGCCTTGAGAGCTCTGCCCTCCTCTACACCTCTGCCACCTTGTCATTCTTCAGCCTCACTGCTCGTGAGATTGCTATAGCCATGTGGTGGTCCTGGCACTCTTGGTGTTTTCCTCATCCCTTCCACTGCCCCCATCCCTGGTATGTATCCCACAGCCACTTCCTGCTTCTAGTTCTTCCAGTCTTTAGAACCTCAAGTCCAACATGTTCTCAATCTGCAGGACCTTCAAAGCTTTCACACTCTCCTCATCCTCCTTTCCCTGTGGCCATCATTAATTACCCCCTTCATACACTCACTTTCCCTCTATTTATTCTATCTACTTGGCAAAACTGTAATCTCAGAGAAATCATCTGCCTGCTCTGCACCTGCACCCATAACCCTACAGCCAGCCTCATCTGGTATTCCTGACCAGCATTTAGTGGGGGCTTTTTATCTGCCAGTAGTCACCAGCATTATGTCAGTTGCCTCACTAGCTCAGGCTGCAAATTATGGCTCAGAGACCAAACCTAGCCCTGTGTATATAGAGAGAGCTCACAACCAACAATTTCGGTTTAGTATTAAAAGATCATTTAATTTTAAAAACCTACTCTTGCTGGGAAGGGCTAAAGAGACGGATCAGTGGTTAAGAACACATGTTGCTCTTGTAGAGGACCCAGGTTCTTTTCCCAGCACCCACGTGGTGTTTCACAACCATCTGTAACTCCATTCTAAGGAATCTGATACCTTCTGCATCAAGCACACATGTGGTGCATGTATATACATATAGACTGAACATTCACACACATAAGATAAAATAAATCTAAAATCTATCCATATATGGATTGATTATATATATATATCATATATATAATATATATTAGGGGTTTTTTTGTTTTTGTTTTTTAAGAAAAAAATCTTATTGGCCCTCTGACTCCTTGTGCCCTGCCTGTTCTGTGCCTGCTGCTCTGCTTACCTGGCCACTCTGTAGTCTTTGGATATTTTTTAATATCCCTTCTGCCTGGCCCAAGACTCTGCCCTATATGCCCCCTTCTCAAGGGCAGCAGACATTCCCTCCCTTGATCCCACTCCTCTCCCAAGACTGCCCCACTTCTCTAGCCTCCAGTCGGGCTTCAGAGGGAGCATGCACGTTTCCAAGCCATCCTTTTAATCTGGGTGCCTTCCCACTAATCCTGACCATCTCAGTCTCCAGTGAACTGCTAGAGCCAAAATGTCGGCCTTCCTCATTGTGTCTGGAATGTTGGCCCCATAACTCACTGTCTTAATCCATTCTCTGTTATTACTGAATACCATAGCCTGGGTCATTATAGATTCCCCCACAGCCCTAGCCTGGAGGCTGGAGAGTTAAGGTCAAGGGGCCATACCTGGTGAGACCTTTCTTGATGAAAGCAACAAAGGATATCCCATTGTGGGACAGCAAATCCTCCTTCCCCCTGTTACAAAGCCACTCAGGTTCTTTGGGGGATCCCACACTCATGACCTGATCTAATCCTGATTGCCTCCAAAGGCTCCGCCTCTAATACCATTAACAAGAATCAAGGGACTAAGTTTCCAACACAGGGATTCCAGGACACACCCAGCCATAGCATTGCTTCCTGAAGTCGTGTCTTTGGACACACAGGACAACTCCATCTCCTGTGGTTCCTGCCCCACCCCTGATGTCCTTCCTTTGCTGTTTCCTGTGGCCTTGGGACCTTTCTGAAATGGTGTCCCCCTCATCCTCACAGTCCCTTCTTCGTGACAGCTTAGGTCTCAGCACCTATGTCTAGGTGTATGCCCCTAGCCTTGACTTCTGCCTGAATTTCCCACACCCCACTGCCTAGGCTGTGTCTTCACTTCGATGGCCCGTAGATAGCCATGGCAAGTGTATCCAAGGCAAGCTAGTAACCTCTCTTTGAAACCCATTCTTCCCTCATTCTCCTTGGCTTCTCCATCCATCCAGCTGTAAGCCAAAAACCCAAGTTCTCTGGCCCTCTATTTACAACACACATCCACCTTCTCTCTTCTTAGCCCTCTCACTCAGTTATCCAGACTCCTTCAAAGCCTCAGTCTCTTGCTGAGAGATTGCCATCCTTGGTCCTGCCCTTAGCCCCTACAGTCTGCTTGGACCCAGCAGAGAGCCGCGTAAAATGCACATTCTAACCTTCCATCCAATCTCCACAGCCAGCCAGCCATCCTCCCATTTTCCTGTCTTCCTGCTCTCATCCACTGTCCTCTAAGCTATTTATTCAGCATTCAGACTTCTGGTCCCAAATCCTTGAATGGTGTACTTCCTCAGAGCCACTACAGGGAGGCCTTTGAGTGGAACTGTCCTCAGATTTCCTTATCTAATATTCTAGTCTCTCTTTGTTCCAGGTGTTGTGTATTTATCTATTCTTTATATGCATGTCCACCCTCCCATTTATAAATCTCAGATGATAAAAAGTATGTGTTTTTTGTTCATAGAATCATTCCATACTCAGAATATTTCATAATAGAGTAGGAATTCAGGAAGTGGTTTTGAGTGTATGCTCAGTCCATCCTTTAAGATGTGTCTATGGTTTGGTATTTGGAATGTGTCTCGGGTATCATTAGCTGCCTTTGCAGACTCAGTCAGTCTCTGTTACTGGATTTTTTTTTCTTTTCTTTTTTTACTCTTTTAGTCTTTTGGGGGTCTGCCACTCAAGTCCCAAATAAGTCACAGAGAAACTTAACTTTTTTTTTTTTCTTATAAATGCCTTAGCCTGGCTTTTTCTAGCCAGCTTTTTTTAAACTTAAATTATCCCATCTACCTTTTGCCGCTGGGCTTTTTCCTTTTCTTACTTCTGTATATCTTACTTTCACTCTCACTCCGTGACTGGCTGTGTGGCTGGCCCTCCAGTCCTCCTTTCCTTGTTCTCTTGATCTTGCTTCCCTATCCCTCTCTTTCTCCTGTTTATTCTCTCTGCCTGCCAGCCCCACCTGTCCTTTCTCCTGCCAGCTCTTTAGTAGACCTATCCGGTGTTTTAGACAGACACAGTAACACAGCTTCACAGAGTTAAACAAACGCAACATAAGAGAATGCAACACATCTTTGCATCCTTAAAGCAGATGTTCCACAGCATAAACAAATGTAACACATCTTAAAATAATATTCCTCAACAAGTCCCATTCTTCATGCAGTTACTACTTGCCCTTGTGTTTTGGAAAGCCAACATAAATGTCATTTTATTTTTACTCTGTATTTCACATTTGTCTGTACTAACACATTAGAGTGTTGCTGCTGTGGAAGATAGTCCTGCTATTTTAGTTCAGGCCTTCCAGCAATAGCCTCAGTAATTGGTTAGAGGCGGGGCCTATTGCACCTGGACCAGGCTTTTCAGCAGGTGCTTGATATTTGAAAAACAGCTGTATAGCTGGGTGTGACACGTCCCTGTTATCTCAGCATTTGAAAGAAGACTCTTGAGATCAGCAAGGAGTACATTAGTGAAGCCTCTAAAACAAGATAAAAGAAAAATCTAGACATAGTAATGTATGCCAGTGTTTTGGAGGCTGAGACAGATGGATTGCAATGAGCTCTAGGCCACCCAGGGCTACATAGTAAGACCCTGTAAAAACAAAACAGCAACAACAAAAGAAGAAACTGTTGCAATGTATTTTCTAGTAACGTCTATTTCTTTCACTGCCAAAAGCAGCATGGTAGTGGCATTCTTGAGCACAGCTTTGTATCAACACGTAAATGTTTCTTTGGAGCAGACCTAAGTGCTTCCCTGTGTCAGTCTTGGTCACCCCTTGCAGTACCACTGTTCTCCCCAGAATCAACAGAAGCCTCTTCCATCAGCATTATAAAATGTGTTTCTGACATCTTTTCACAATTAGCATTTGACAGTGAGGCAGGTGTGAAATTGTATCTCAGTTTAATTTTTGTTTCTCCGACAGAATATCATAGCACACAGAGGAAAAAAGAGTCTGCTCACCTCAGGGTAGACAGAAAGCAGAGCAAAGATAATTGTCTTAATTTTTTCTTCTTCTTTTTTTTTTTTTTTTTTTTTTGGTTTTTCGAGACAGGGTTTCTCTGTAGCTTTTGAAGCCTGTCCTGGAACTAGCTTTTGTAGACCAGGCTGGCCTCGAACTCACAAAGATCCACCTGCCTCTGCCTCCCGAGTGCTGGGATTAAAGGTGTGCGCCACCACCGCCCGGCTCTTAATTTTTTTCTTCTTTAAAAGAATTATGTATATGAATGTCTTATCTGCATTTATGTATGTGGACCATGTATGTGCAATACCTACAGAGGCCAGAAGAGGGCATCATATTCCCTCTAGAACTAGAGTTGCAGACTGTTGTGAGCCTCCATGTGAATGCTGGGAACTGAACCTGGGTCCTAGGCAAGAACAACAAATGCTCTTAGCAGCTGAGCCATCTCTGCAACCCCTTTGAATATTTTTAAATTATACTTTAAATTTAGGGGTGTGGGTGTGCATGTATACTTGCACGTGCCATGGTACATGTGGAAGTCAGGACAGCTTGTAGGATAGGTTCTCTTATACCATGTGTATCCTAGGGATCAAACTCAGGTCTTCATCTTAGCAGCTACACATTGAGCCATCTCACCAGCCCATATATTTAATATAAGTCCTTAATCCATCTAGAATTAATATTTATATAGGCTGCAAAGGAGAATTTAAAATTTTTCCATGGGCACAGTGGCACATTTTTTGGTTTTTTGAAACGGTTTCTCTGTGTATCTTTGGCTATCCTAGAATTCACTCTGTAGACCAGGCTGGCCTCAAACTCACAGAGATCCTCCTGCCTCTGCCTCCCAAGTGATAGGATTAAAGGCATGCGCCACCACTCCCAGCCAAAAATCAGAAACTCAGTATCACCCTTGACTACTGAGAAAGTTGGAGGGATGGCTAACAGGCCCTGACCAAAATACTTGCCTCCAAGCCTAGAGACCTGAGTTTGATCCCTAGGACCCACATGGTAAGAGAGAACCAATTCCTGAAAATTTCCCTCCAACCTCTACACATATGGGCAAAGGCACTCACACACATACGCAGTAATAATAAATGTGTAAAAACTAATTGGAGACCAGCTTAAAATACATGAGACCCTGACTCAAAACATTAATTAGTAAATACTCCTATCCTGGCTGGTTTGCAATATCACCTCCAGCTTGAACTAGTTTCTGCATATCCACAGGCTGTTGGAGGGCTCTTTGTTCTATCTGTTGCTCTGTCTGTCTACCAGTGCCACACTGTTCAGCTCCTCCAAACCTTAACTCATGGATCAAACTGCCCTGGTTGCTGTTCTGCTGTTGTTGGATCTTTGTTCTTTGATATGCATTTTGGAATCTTTATGTTCTCAAGAAAATCCTCTTGGGAGCATGGGTGAATTGAATTCGTTTGCTTTATAATTTAACTTCTGGAGAATTGCCATCATTACAACTCTGAGCTTTTCTGTCCACAGGAAGACTCATTTATTGGCAGTTTCTTAGGTTGTTGGATAAGGTTTCACAGTCTTGTTCTGGTAGTTGTTTCTCTAAAAAATAGGGTTTTCTTTTAGACTTAATTTTGTGTTTTATATAGTTGTAACAGGGATATTTGTGATGTGCTTTGACTTCATTAGGTTAAAAAAAATGCTGCTCTTATTAAGTATGGTGAGTCATCTGTTCAGACATCTTTGGTTCTTTAAACCTTTACAAAAAAGTCATGAGTAGCTCCTTCAGCAGTACTAGGGATAAAGTCCAGGGACTTGTACAACACTGTTTTTCTGCTCTAACAATAAGATGTTGTGGAATAGACAACTTTGCTGATGTTTCTAGAGTTTCCGCCTGCATTGTCATTTTATCAGGTGGTTTGTTTTGTTTTCAGCACTAAAGATCAAACTCAGGGCCTTGTTCACGGCAGGCTAGCATTCTATCACTGAGCTATCCCAGCCTCCTTTTAAGTTTATTCTTGATTTTTCACTTTGACATGGCATCCCCTGTGTTGACCAGACTCACCTTACACTTGAAATCCTGCCTTGCCTGCTGAGCACTGGGACTGTTACCTGGGAGGAGATTTCTTGGGTGCTTGTCTTAAAGGAAAGAATTCATCAGAGGGGCTCAGTTTAAGCAATGATTTACTTAGCACAGTTAAGCAAAGTCATAGTGTGTTCCATATAGCTGGGAATAAGCTGACCCAAGGGTGGGTAGCTGAAAAAGATCTTGCACTTGTTATTTTTGTAAGAAGTGTTATGAATATTTATGAGGTGCATAGCCTATTTGTGTGTTAAGGTAACCTTTTCCTTCCCAAATCATGGTACACTGGAGCACATTTCTAGGGTATTTCTTCCCATGCTCTCTTTTAGAATCCCACTAAAGAGATCAAAACCACAATATCAATGGTATTTTGAAACCTGGGTCCTGGGAGGGTACATATCCTTTGTTAGTTCACATGTGTGGCAACTGGGAAAGTGCCCCCTCCTTCTAGTTTTATTATAGTGGGAATAACCTAACTGCAGTTTAAGGATGTTCAGCCACAAAGCAGCATTTTGAACATAGACCCAGCTACCAAGATAACGGATTCCATTTCCTTGGTTACCTCACATCTGAAGCCTGCCTACTGAGACTCAGGATTACAGGTGTGTGTCATCATATCTGACTTGGAATTTTCCTTAAAGTGTCTCCTAAAGGGGGCTGGAGAGATGGCTCAGTGGTTAAGAGCACTGGCAGCTCTGCCAGAGGACTCAGGTTCAATTCCCAGCACCCACATGGCAGCTCACAACTGCTTGTAACTCCAGTTTCAAGGGATCCAACATGCTCATATTAGGCAAAACTCCAGTGCACATGAAATAAGAAAAAAAAAATCTTCTAAAGGGCCAGGCATGGTGGTGCATTTAATTTAGGGGGCAGAGGCAGGTAGATCTCTGATGTACATAACAAGAGTCAGGTAAATCTCTGGTCTACATAGCAAGTTCCAAGCCAGCAAAGACCACATAGTGAGACCCTGTCTCAAAAAACCAAAGTATCTAGCTGGGTGGTGGTGCACATCTTTAATCCCAGCACTTGTGAGGCAAGGGCAGATGGATCTCTTGTTAGTTCAAAGCCTGCCTGGTCTACAGAGTGAGTTCTAGGACAGCCAGGACTGTAATGTCCATACTACTAAGTGTACTATGGTCCTGTAGCGCCTGTACTATGTGTACTACCATAAGACGCCTTTAGCTTACAGCCTGCACTACAAGAAGGTCTGCGAGCCGGGCAAGTGCCTGGAGATAGAGACACACAGAGACAGAGATACAGGTCGTCTTTGAAACAAGAATGCCAACTTTATTGTGTTCCAGGGCAGCTTATATAGGGCCTTCCCTGACCAATGGCCACGCCCTAGGTCTCAGGATCTTTCAGCTGCAAGCCACCAGAGACCACTCCCCTACCATCAGGGTCTCGTGCTCAGAGCAGCTACAAGCACAGGAAAACAAGCTGTTTACTCTGGCAGGCAAAGGGTCATAGAAAATTCAAGGTCTGGGTGTCCACAGTCCCCAGCACAGGACTACACAGTGAAACCCTGTTGTTAAGGCCACTATATCTGCTCTTCCAGAGGACCCAAGTTCTGTTCCCCAGCATCCATGTCAGGTAGCTCACAGCCATCTGTTACTCCAGCTCCAGAAGGGCTAATGCATCTAGCTTCTAAGCCTTAGAGTCTAAGGACACTTACACTTACTTCACCAAACACAGACACATGCAATATGCATAATAAAAAAATAGATCTTTAAAAATTATTTTAGACTATCCTATTTAATCAGCAATTTATTATATAATTTTAAATAAAATACAGTTTTATGGCATAGCCGTGTATACCTATAATCATGACATTCAGGAGGCAAGAGTATCAGAAATTTGAGACTCCCAACTTGAGGTCCTGTCTCAAAAAACAAAGGCTAAGGATGTAACTCAGTGATAGAGCTCTTGCCTAATATGCAAGGTCCTAGGTGCTGCCTTCGGCACCATGCTCACATGCATACACCCGTTTCCTTCTACTTGTATCTAGCCAAAAGTTGTAGATGGTTTGGGGGCAGTTGTGTGGAAATCCAGTATGGAGACTTGCATGCACGTGGTCACCAAGCACTTTATCTCATCTCCTAGCCAGAAGTTTTAATGTGGACAAGTATTACTATCAAACATAGAGGGTTCCTTTTGGTTTTGGGTTGTTTGTTGTTGTTGTTGTTGTTTGTTTTGTTTTTTGGGTTGAGACAGGGTTTCTCTGTGTAGTCCTGGCTGCCCTGGGACTAGCTCTTATAGACCAGGCTGACCTCAAACTCATGGAAAACCGCCTGCCTCTGCCCCCTGAGTGCTGGGATTAAAGGCGTGCGCTACCACCACTCGACCTCCTTTTCTTTTTTATTAGTATGATTTTTCTGCATCACACATAATATGAAAAATACCCAGGAACAGGATGATGAAGTATCTAGAATGCAGTGAACAACGTAGATGCCAAACACCTAGCATGAGAATTGAGCACCACTAGAATCTTCCAGAGTCTGAGTCCCTTCCACGTCCCAGCCCTTCCCTTTTTATTAACAAACAGAAATCTGGCACTGAGCAAATCATTCCCTACCTCTCTTTCTATTGTTATTTTCTGTGTGTATTACCAAAAACCATTGTTTGTTTTTGCCTAGTTTTAGAGTTTTTATGAATGGTACCATGTTTCAGATTTTCTTCTTAGGCTTGCTTTTCTCATTGGACATTTGTGCTTGAGCCTTCTGTGTTGATAGAAAACCAATAACTTGTTCATTTCCATGATTTTCCTTTCAAAGTTTTTAACTAACACATCTCATTTACTTCTTTTATTGTTGGGGAGTATTTGCATTTTATCTATGTTTCGGGTTATTTGGGGTTAGTTGTAGATTTTGGTTTAGTTTGGTTATTTTGCTGTAAGGACATGCTGTTGTGAAAATTCTTAGGCATTTGCAAAGGTTTCTCTATTATAGACCTGGAAATGATCCCGTAATGTCAAAGTAGCCCTGAAGTGGGGTTACCAGCAGGCCCTGGGGCTCTTCTCCTGCCTCATTCAAAAGGTGTTTTTATTTCTGACCATCATGTGGGAGTGAAATGGCTTTGAGCGCATGTGAGATGGAGCACTTTGTGCTGTGTTCATGGACCAGTCTTCTACTTGTCTGCTTAGTTGTTTTTCTTATTCATTTGTAGGAGTTCTTTACGTGTATGAATATGAATCTTTGTATGTGTACGGATACTTTCTCAAGTTGAAGTGGTTTATTGATTGTTTTTTGTGCTGGAGCTGGAACTCGGGGCCATGTATACAATAGGCAGTCCTCTTCTGCTGAACAATGTGCTCCATGCTGTATTTTAAAACCCAGATGCTTCTCAGGCCACTTTACTTAGATTTGATAGTCTTTCCCTGTATGCATGAGTCTTTTGTGTCTCCAGCAATTAAGAAATATTTCCCAGTTTCCAGATCGTAAAGTCTTGTATTTCCTACTGAAAATTTCAAGCTTTGCTTTACATATTCAAGTCCTTAGCCCAGCAGGATTAGGCTTTTTGCTGAGCAGCAGAGAAGACCTTGGTACTTTCTTACTAGCACTTTGTTTTTTTCCTGTACCATTGTGAGGAAACTTTCACTGCCTAATCAAGTACCATGAAAAATACAAGTGGGTTTTGAAATTGCAAAGTATTGACACTTTTCACTCTTATAGAGTCATGTTATACTGGATGACCTGCAGTCCTTATGATATCTCACTAAGTTTTCATAATTTTATGCTCAAAAGGTCTTATACTTTTTCTTTATATTTCTATGTTCCATGTGTACTTTGGTTTTTTTTGTTGTTGCTGTTGTTGTTTTAATTGCTATAGTTAATGCTATCTTGTTTTAACTAGCAGTTTCTGTTTATTGCTGATTTATGGGGACTAGGATCTAGCAGGAGCTCTGTGGAGGTGCTGTTTCAGTCCTCCGCCCTTCATACAGCCTGCCTCTGATAGTGTGGAGTATCACACCACACTGGAGAGGAGAGGATCAGAAGCTACAACAGCGTAGTCCCTGGACCACTGGCTACCTCCTGAGACAGGTGTCTTCAACTTCTCTGCTAGGAACAGACGCCAGCCCAGCCCAGGTTAACTTCTGATACTAGGGTCATTGTAAAAATGTTCTTTGTCCACAGATGGATGTGAAAGTCTGAATTATCATCATAAAAATAGCTTAGCCTCACCACTTTCCTCCTTTGTTTCTTGTCTTAAGATCCATGACAGGAGAAAAATAGCAATTGTTTGGCTCCTCAGAACACTAATAATGTATTAAAAAGGTAGTTGTGAAGCCGGGTGTGGTGGCGCACAACTTTAAGCCCAGCTCTGGGAGACAGAGGCAGGCAGATTTCTCTTGAGTTCAAGGCCAGCGTGGTCTGCAGAGTGAGTTCCAGAACAGCCAGGTATACAGGTCTACACAGAGAAACCCTGTTTTGAAGAAACAAAAAAGGAAAGAAAGAGTAGTTGCCTCTCATTTGTTGACATTTCTAGAAATTTTGTTGAAATTCTTATTAATACTAAATAACTTTTCTAATAATTGTCTAATTCTCAAATTTTCTGAGAAATTAATCACATCATTCATTAATAAAGATGTATTGGTTTTTGTTTTCAAATCTGTAATGACTTCAGTAGAAAATAGGCACCCTAATGTGATATAGACGCAATAGTGGGTACTCTAGTGATGTACGTGATAATGGACAGTCTAGTGATTCATGATTTTAAAGAGACTGCTTTGAAGTTTCCACATTGAAAATGCTACTAAACGAGTCCTACAGTTCCGGAATGCTAGGGTGGTGTAGGAGGTTCTTCTGTCTATGTGTTGTTTTCATTGGTTGAATAAAGAAACTGCCTTGGCCTTTTGATAGGGCAGTACTTAGGTAGGCAGAGTAGTCAGAACTGAATGCTGGGAAGAAGAGTAACAGAGAGAGCCGCCATGGAGCTGCCAGGTCAGACATGCTGAATCTTTCCCGGTAAGCCACGACTTCGTGGTGACTTACAGATTATTAGAAATGGGTTGAATCAAGATGTGAGAGTTAGCCAATAAGAGGCTAGAACTAATGGGCCAGGCAGTGTTTAAATGAATACAGTTTCTGTGTGATTATTTTGGGTGTAAGCTAGCCAGGTGGCCAGGACCAAAAGCAGGCCCACTCCTCCTGATATACTAGGGGTTTCCAACATCCAACAGGAGGGACTACAGAGTTTTATAGAATAGATTTGTTGTTGACTTTGGCATCTATCAAGATGATACTTTTTTGTTTGTTTGTTCCCTTAGTATACTAATACAGTAAATTGCATTATTTCCTAAAGTTGAGCCAACCTTGCGATCCTGGAATTAAGCCTTACTGCATCATGACCATTTGTGTACATTGTAGATTTGTTATGCTGAGTATTCGTCAGTTAGACTGTAATTTTCCGTTTGTAGACCGCCTCCTCCTGCCTTTAGTATTAAAGATATAAGCTGTTATATGGTCTCCATTGTTATTTGCTCAGTTTGCTTGATGTTGGAATGATCTACTCTGGGTGTTCAGAAGACACCATTGAAGCCACGTGGGTCTCCAGTTTTCTTTGTTGGAGGCTTTAGACAGATTTAGTGTATTTTAGTTATAAGATTATTTAGGTATTCTGTTCCTTTTTTGGTCAGTTTTGGCACGTTGTAATTTTTCTAGGGATGCATTCATTTAAAATACCATTCACAGTGTGCTCCTTACCATGCTAACCTCAGCTGCATCATGCTCAAACCGTCAAGGTGTTCTCTCCTTTCTCCTCGTACTTCTACTAGAGATGAACTGGCTTAATATTCTTTTCAGCAAACTAATCTTGTGTTCTCCGCATTGTTTTCCCATATTCTAATTTACTAATTCTACTCTCACGTCTTTCCCCCTCTCTCAAACTGGGAATTAAACCTAGGGCTTCACATATGCTAGGCCAGTACTCGCTACCTCTGCACTGTGTACCCAGCTGTTTTTGTCTGATTGATTTTGTTTATTCCCCACTTTTTGAGGCACCAGCCCAGGTTACCATAAATAATGTGCTTATGATCCTCTCCCACTGCCTGCCAAGAAGCTGGGACTGGAGGCCTGAGAGCAGGGCAGCTTCCTTCTGCTCTTTAAAGGCTTTTGTTTTGAGGCCAGCCTGGTCTACACAGTGAGTTCCAGGACAGCTGCAGCTACATAGACCCTGTGTTAGTGTTCAGGCATCTGTACTGTCCTGTCTTTAGGGTCCTGACAGGACACATCTTCAGCTGCAGCCACTAAGGGCACCTCCTGTGCACATTTGTTACCTTCCCTTTTAAAAGGTCAACCTTGCCCACCCCATCTCTCTCTCTCTCTCTCTCTCTCTCTCTCCCTTTCTCTTCTGCCACTCTTGTCTCTGCCCCTCTCTCTGTCCCTTCTCTTTCCTCTTCCAATAAACTTCCTATGTGAGCTTTGTTACATGGCGTGACTTCTCTTTTCAGTGTTTTTTGAATTACAACACCCTCTCTCAAATAAATTAAACAAATAAGTAAATGAAGGCTTTTGTTGTCGGTATTGCTTCGTTTGTGATACTTTGCATTACCTGACTAGCCCATTAATTTTCATTTTGTCTTTTCTGCTATAAATATGCAAAAGTATGTGTATGTAGGAGCTGGTGGAGTGCCTGCTAGCTCAAGGAGCCATCAGTCCAATCCCAACACTACATAAAAAAAGGATGGTGGTACATTCAGGTAATCCCAGGACTTGGGAGGTAGAGGCAGATGGATCAGAAGTTTAAGATCGGGCTGGAGAGATGGCTCAGCGGTTAAGAGCACTGCGGCTGCTCTTCCAGAGGACCTGAGTTCAATTCCTAGCAACCACATGGTAGCTCACAGCCATCTGTAATGAGATCTGGTGCCTCTTCTGGCCTACAGGCATACATGCATGTTCCTCATTCCATCCCCTAATTGAATTGCTTTTCTTTACCTCTGGACTCTTTGTTTTAAGCTCATGCAGGGTAAGATAGAGTTGAGAGGTCAAGCATTCCTTATTACATACAAATGAGAGCAGAACTCCGGGGCAGCTAGGATTTACCCTTGGATCAGCTCTAGCCCTGAACGTGTCTGCGTGTTTTTCCTTCTCACCAACCCATGTACCCGCTGCCATGGCTTTCTTGCAATGTTAGACCCTAAGGATCTCCTTGATCACATTTACATCCAGCTCAGGCCTGGGTACTCTCATGCTCACATGCTCTCCTTTTCCTAGGCTCCGGAGCCCCAGTTCCTGCCCCTGACCTCCTGATGCAGATCAAGCAGGAAGGGGAGCTCCAGCTACAGGAGCAGCAAGCTCTAGGTGTGGAAGCCTGGGCAGCTGGACAGCCAGATATTGGGGAAGAGCCCTGGGGCCTCAGCCAGTTGGACTCTGGGGCAGGAGACATCTCCACAGATGCTACCTCTGGTAAGTAATTGAGACAGGGAGCAGATTCTGGCATGAGTTTTAGGGACTGAGGGTAGAGGTTGGGAAGGTGCCTAAAAGCATATGAGGAACTGTGAGCTCTCAGAAGATCTAGCCTAGGGGTTGCAAAGGGGGTTCAGTGGTTAAGAGCACTGAGTGATCTTCCAGGGACACAGGTTCAATTCCCAGCACCCAAATGGCAAACTTTCATAAGGGGATCTGATGGCCCCCTCTGGCCTCTGAGGGTACAAGGCATGCATATGGTGCACAGACATACATGCAGGCAAAATACCCATCTGTATAAAATAAAAATAAATCTTAAAAAAAAAAAGAAAAAAAATCTGGCCTGACAAGAAATTTTTCAAACCTTCCTTGAGGCATAGGCTTACCTTTTGTTGGAGAAAGGTGAGTTGATAACATCTGACTTTTCCAGTGCTTCAGAGAAGGGAGCAAAACACACTGACTTCAGAGAGGCCAAGGCACATGGACATTCAGAGCAGGGCTTTTAGGGTTTCGCTGCCCTGCCTCACCCTCCCTCATTCTCATGTTCACTATTCTCCCGTGTCCTTGTCCTTCCCCTAACCCACAGGCTACAATTTCTCTTCCTTACAGGTGTCCATTCCAACTTTTCAACCACCATCCCGCCCACTTCCTGGCAAGCAGATCTCCCTCCCCACCACCCCTCTTCAGCATGCTCAGATGGGACACTGAAGCTCAACACAGCAGCATCCACAGAAGGTACAGGAGTGGCAGGAGAGGAGGATGAATGCCTGGCCTGGGAGCCTATGCTTACTGGTCAATTGTCCCGTCCTTCCAGCCCCCATGCACTGAGTCTGCTCTTACAGCTCTCTGTGCCTTCTGCTCTCTTCTTCAGAGCTCTCTGATTTGAACAGCCTTTCTTGAGGATGCCAATATTTTTTTATAGATAGTTCCTTTCGTGTGGAGTTAGCCAGTCTATTCAAATAGGTTGATTTCTTGGAGGACAGGCCTCCCCCCTCCCCCCAGGCAACCTGTGGCTCCCATGGTACAGATGCAAACAGACTGAGCTAAAACCACTTCCTAGATATCAGTGCTGCCAAAGACAGCAGAAGCCAAAGTTGGAAAGAACAACTCTCACATTCTTGTATTCATTCTCTTGTTTGAAGGCCAATTATCTGTTACCTTAATAAAAATCACTGTTATCTTTTGCCACCTGTAAATACACTAAAAATCCAGTAACAAGCCTTGGGGTTGAAATTCAATATATTTATATAAAGTCAAACAGTTCTATTTGTTCAGTAACATTTTGGTCATCAGGTAACTGCAGTTACTGTGTACCAGATGGCATGCTGAGGTACCTTTAGATGTGTTGTCCAAGCTAATCTTGTTGCCCTGTGGAGTTGGGCATTCACCGTGGAGCTGTGGTTAAGAAGTGTGTGTGACAGCTGTACAGTGTCCCAGATGCCTCAGAGGCCAAGCTTGTGCTTCTGCATTATTTTTAGTACATGGCCATCACATTCAGAATCCCTTTCTTAGAATAAACTCATGATTTAACAGCCAAAGAAAGAGAAAACAGAATCTGGGGACGAAACGTAGGGTTGGTTTTACAGTGGGGAAGTCACCGGGCCAGATGAAGCTTTTGGCTAGTCTCTCAAACAGGACGGATTGCTCGTTTGAGCTGTGGTGTTCGATGGGGCTGACCGACTGCTGCGCTTCCAAACGAAGGGGCAGACTCTTTGTCCTTTAAAAATGTCCAGAATGATCTCTGCTCTTTTCTCTTCTCAGCAGACGTAAAAATTGTTATCAAAACAGAAGTCCAGGAAGAGGAGGTGGTGGCCACACCTGTGCATCCCACCGACCTGGAGGCTCATGGGACTTTGTTTGCACCAGGCCAAGCTGCAAGATTCTTTCCTAGCCCTGTCCAGGAAGGAGCCTGGGAAAGTCAGGGCAGTACCTTCCCCAGCCAGGACGCGGTGCTTGGGCTGCGGGAACCCACTAGGCCAGAGAGGGACATTGGTGAGCTCAGTCCTGCCATAGCACAGGAGGAGGCCCCTCCTGGGGATTGGCTCTTCGGTGGTGTCCGGTGGGGCTGGAATTTCCGGTGTAAACCTCCAGTGGGCCTGAACCCAAGGACGGTGCCTGAGGGGCTCCCTTTTTCCTCTCCTGACAATGGAGATGCCATTTTGGACCCCAGCCAGGCCTCAAGACCCTTCAACGATCCCTGCAAATATCCCGGCCGGACAAAAGGCTTTGGTCATAAGCCGGGACAGAAGAAACACCCAGCAGCGCCACCCGGAGGCCGGCCCTTCACCTGTGCCACATGCGGAAAGAGCTTCCAGCTGCAGGTGAGCCTGAGTGCTCACCAGCGCAGCTGTGGACTGCCTGACGGGGCGGGCACAGGGGCAGCTTCTACCACTACTGGAGGTGGAGGTGGCAGTAGTGGTGGTGGCGGAGGCAGCAGTGGAGGCGGGGGTAGCGCACGGGACAGCAGCGCCCTGCGATGCGGGGAGTGTGGCCGCTGCTTCACACGCCCCGCACACCTCATCCGCCACCGCATGTTACACACTGGCGAGCGGCCCTTCCCTTGCACCGAGTGTGAGAAGCGTTTCACAGAGCGCTCCAAGCTTATCGACCACTACCGAACGCACACGGGCGTGCGACCCTTCACCTGCACAGTGTGTGGCAAGAGCTTCATCCGCAAGGACCACCTTCGCAAGCACCAGCGCAACCACCCGGCAGTGGCCAAGGCGCCCACCCATGGGCACCCACTCCCACCGCTGCCAGCTCCTCCCGACCCCTTCAAGAGCCCCGCAGCCAAAGGACCCATGGCTTCCACAGACCTTGTGACTGACTGGACTTGTGGCCTAAGTGTCCTGGGACCCACTGATGGTGGAGGGGACCTGTGAGGGCCCCCAACCCTTCTGTGGTCCCTGCAGGCCACAAATGTACAAAGTCCCGTGTGCAGACTGCAGGGTGGCCAGAAAGCTCAGAAGCAAAAAGGGAGACTTGGCAGAGAACCAAATTTCCCTGTTGCTGAACTGATCATTGGAAAGAAACTATCAATGCAGCCTCCACCTAAAGAGAGTAGGATTCCGACTGTGAGACTGAACACCTTAGTAGAATCTTAAGTAATTTAATTACAAACCCGTTTTTGTTTTTCTCTTTAATTCTTGAGAAAAAAAGATGGAAAGCAGCACCACCAGTTGAAGTTCTGAGGTGTACTTGTGGCTTTCAGGGGTGTGTGTCCACCTTGTCTGACTAGTGTTGGAAAGGTGGTCAGTGGGAAGAACAGGCAAGGGCATTCCCAGCCTTGGACCATACAGTCCTATGGCAGGTGAGTTCCCATTCTATCCAGGCACTGGGGCCTAGACAGCTTCCACTCAGCAGTAAGGACTCCTTACTTTCTGAAAAGACCCTAATGCCCAGCCCTGACTTTTCCCTTTTTGAGCCATCGGTGGTACCTGTCCAAGGTGGTAACATTCACTGTAGTAGTGACTCCTGGGCCTGGCTAGGAGGAGTCGTATTGCGCTGTAGTAGTGTTAGGTCTGGAGGGTGTTGGTCCCTCGAACATGAGGTCACAGAAAACCAGGGCCACCCATCTTGGGCTATGTCTATTATCCATAGATGCTTCTCTTGGCTGCCCATTGTGCAGTATGTTCATTTTCAAAATGGTTCCACCTCACATCCCATTCCCTTACCATGACTTTGGGAAGCAGCAGATAGGTGGTTTTTTAAAAGAACAAATAAAGGGCTCAAAGGGGACACAGCCTCTAACTACAAGTACTGTGTGTTCCAGGAACTGGGAAGAGCTCCAGCTGAGTCTCAGCTCTCGTGGAAGATCAGTTTAGGGAAGGAGAGGTTTTTGAGGTCTTGCCCTCTTAAAAAAATTGTTCCACACAAATGGATCAGATCATCAAGACACAGAGAACGGCCTCGGCAGCTCAAGCTGGACGGCCCCCAGTATGTGTGCTTCCGCATGACTAGACACACAGGTAGTTGGAATGCCAGATAACTGGGTAAGTGGCTTCCTCAGGCTTGCCTGGATTATCTTCACAATGGAATTAGAGCTAGGTCCAAGTTTCTGTCAGTACAGTGCTGTCCCCACCACACATAGCCATTCCCATTTTGTTAAAGCAGCCACTGGTCCTCTTCCCCAAATGGGTAATGACTCCCTGAAGAGGGCAGAGACCATGGTGCCCATTCAACTCCCTTCTGCGTACTTTTATTAGAAATAGACTAGTTAAGAAGATTGTTTCTATGTACTGTATATTTTGTACCTGTTTACACTTCTAATATTGATATAACTGATATTTTGAAAAACAAATGAACAGAAAACATCCTGTTAAAATAAAACTTAACCAGCACCAAGGCTGTTTGATGGATTCCATTCTTAGACATTCGGCCATTTTCCTTGCTGCTTCTAAACAGCTTCTTTAGGAGGCCATGCCCCTAAGCCCCACAGCTAACACTTGGCCACTCTGGGAACATGAGAAGGTGATTTCAGGGAAGTTTGGTTCCCTGGAGATAAACTGGATTTTGGAGGGAGAATCAAAACCTACCAATCACTTTGCCACAGACTGTAAATACAGTTTATATGCTTTAGTTTACTCTGAGATGGTATTCAGGAAGATAGGATACTCTTGAAGAAAGCTATGGAATATCAAAAAAATACGCTATTGAGTCCTCCCATCCTTCCTGGCCTGAAGAGGTGGCAGTGCCTCTAAATGCAACCTGGTCTTGCTGCTTCCAGCGGCATTTCTGCCCCACCCCACCCAAGGGCTAAGCGGTGCTGACGTTTTACCTCACGCTTTTAGAATTTTTCATCTTTGTCAGAATTTTTTAAGGAAAAGAAAAAATATTTTGGGGGCTGGAGAGATGGGTTAGCAGTTAAGAGCACTTGTTGCTCTTGCAGAGGACCCAAGTTCAATTCCCAGCACCCATGTTAGGTGCTGTGAGCCTCCTGTAATTCTAGCTCCAGTGGCTCTGACACCCCGGCCCTCAAAGATACCTGCACTCATGAGCACACGCTCCCACACAGATATGCATAATTAAGAATAAAGATGTATTACAATTTTTATTTTTCACTTATTTCATATTATTTTTTCCATGAAGGACATAAGAATGAGACAGAGGGATGGTTCTACCAGGCCCATGATGGAGAATCATGACAGTGCCTAACTCTTTGCCAACTTGACCCTTTCCTTCACTTTTGGTCATCTCTCCCATTGGATGTCCCCAGTACTGAAAGCCAGCAAGGAGGCCTACCCAGTTCACTGTGCCCTTGCTCTACCCAACCCCTCCACTCCTGCATGCATCCCCACACTCTGCAATACAAAACTTAGAAGCCAGAGAGCCTGGCCATGGTTCCCTAATAAAGGATTTCTCCATCCTGGGCTGAGTGCCACTTGCCAGATGACAAAAGATAAGATGGGCGAAGCTACATTTTAACCATATCAGTAACATCAAGTGGTGGTGCATTCCATCATCCCAGCAACTAGAAGGCAAAGGCAGGAGGGTCATTGCAATTCAAAGCCAACCTGGTCTACATAGTTCCAAGTATGCCAGGGCTTTTCATAGTGAGACCCTGTAAAAATAAATAAAAAGTTCTTTTCATGTGTGTGTGTACTTATGTGTGTTCATGTGTACCATGTGTGTACAGCAGCCCTCAGAAGTCAGAAGAGGGTATTACATTCCCTGGAACTGGAGTTGCAGAGTGAGCAACACTGGTTCTGGAAATCAAACTAGGTCCTGTGCAAGAGCAGCAAGTGCTTTTAACTGCTAAGCCATTATCTCCAACCCAACTATGATCTTTCTAAACACTTAACTCTCCTACATCACTGAAAGTCTCACTGCCACAGAGGCCCCGTTCCATGCTCCCTGGTTGGCAAAGGAGTCTCCATTACCTACTGGTTAAAATCTAAAACTGAGCATAGCACTTCCAACCCGGGGAGGTGGGGGGTGGGGAGCTTCGTTGTGCTTTCCCATGTTCCATTTGCATCTCACCCTGCACAGACTGAGCCACTCCTCCCCTGGACTCTATGCCACAGCAGCCGCAAACTATCCACCTTCCCTGTCCCCAGTCCATCTGGTACATTCCTACCTCCCCTTGCTCCTGGCTCGCCTCTGCCAGTGGAACTGACACCAGCTCTGCCTGTCTCCCAGACTCCTGTGTAGACTCCATCTGTCACCTTGTCCCACCCTTTTCTACCTTGTAGATGTCTATGAAAGTTTGCCGATTTAAAAACACAACAACAGGCTTAGAAAGCAAGGCCTTTTTCTTTGACAATTGTAAGGCAGAGTCTCTAATTTGGGTGTAATTGACAAAGTATCCTACAATGTACACATGATTGTTTAAAAATATTAAAAGACTATTTAGACATTAATATATACTGTCCACTAATTTCTATATTATTTTTTAAATGTGGGGGTATCAGGCATGGTGGCTCACATCTATTAATACCAGCATTTGGGAAGCTGAGGCAGAAGGATCCCTTTGAGTTCAAGGTCAGCTAGGCTACATAATGAACTTTCCAAGCCAGTGTGGGCTGCAGAGTGAGGCCATTTTAAACAAGGGGGTGGCATGGGTGGGGAGCCACTGGAGAGATGGTTCAATGGTTGGGAGCACTTGATCTTGCAGAGGACCTGAGTTTAGCTCCCAGAATGCTCATGTAGCTCACACCCATCCATAACTCCAATTCTAGGACACTCTTCTGACCCCCACAAGTACAAAGCATGCATAGTACATATATATGCATGCAAAACACTCATATACATAAATCTAAAGAAGTTTTTTAAGTAATAAATGCAGATATTGTGAACCATATGACCCAAACATTTCTGATATGCATATTTTGAAATTCTTAATAAACATGCTTTCAAATACAAAGCTAGGACAAAAAGGGAAAGATTATGCCCAAAATGAAGACAACTGCATGCCCAAGTTACAGTCATAGAAGCCCCTCTTGTACCAACTGGGGTTGGTTAGGGCTGGAGAAGGGCACTCCCCAAAACTGGACTCCACAAAAACCTTGTACACCTTGTCATTAGCACACACGAGCTTCCAAAACACGTGCTGGTACCATAGCACCATCTGAAGGCGAAGGTGGGTCTCCTGGAAAACAGATGCTAAAACAGTTTGAAGTACAAGAAGTTTACGTGTGAAGATGAAAGGAAGAGGAAGCCGGACTTTATAGACCGCATCTCAGGCTGCAAGGCAGGTGGAGCACCTGTGAAAGGAAGAGGCAAGGAAGCAGGTTTGGAAATCAGGAGCACAGCGGGATGTAGACCTGGCAGCCCAACAAGGTGATCTAGAGCAAATGCTGCCCACTGAAGGACTCCAACCCTAGCCCTAAATGACCAGGCCCCAACCGCCTGCTTCTCAGTCCCTGTCAAGCAGAACATGAAAACCAAGGCATTTCCCAAAGGTCTTCATGGGCAAGCTGAATGGCAAGCTCTTAAACTGAGATCCAAGTTGTAGAGCATCATGGCTGCCACAGATGACAAGAGCTGGTCTAGCTCAAGCTGGGCTCTGGCCGTGGTAAGAGCAAAACCCTCCTCGAGAATTCAAAACCAGAACTTGTAGCCAGGCAATGGTGGTGCATACCTCTAATCCCAGCACTCTGGAGGCTGAGGTAGGAGGATCTCTGTGAGTTCGAGGCCAGCCTGGTTTGTAAAGTAAGTTCAAAGACAGCCAGAGCTGCACAGAGAAACCCTGTCCAAAAAACAAAAAAAAACAAAAAAACAGAGCTTGTATCTGTTAGTACCATATCTAGCAGGTTAGGGGTTCAAATTTACATTATCCGAGGGGTTGATATTGATATATGGGCAGAAAAACTGGGCAGAGAACAAAGATAGAACTGAAGTTTCCAGGTGAAGCAGAGTTGACAACAGGAGGAACCACCTCAGAATACAGACCTCAAACCCTGCTCAATATAACACACAACCATGCATTACAAAACCAGAAAGAATCTCGCTGAGAGGTGGTGGTGGCACACGCCTTTAATCCCAGCACTCTGGAAGCAGAGACAAGCAGACTTCTATGAGTTCAAAGCCAGCCTGGTTTACAGAACGAGTTCCAGGATAACTGGAACAGAAAAACTCTGTCTCAAAATAATAATAATTAATAATAATAATATAAATAATAATAATAAATAGAAATAAAACAAAACAATCTACCATTAATAAGAAACACTAACATCATGATTGAACTCAAATTCATATAAAGATACTCCTAAAGTCATATGTTGTGGCTCACACTTCTAATCCCAGCATGTGGAAGGCAAAGGCAAGTAGATCTTTGTGAATTTGAGGCCAGCCTGATCTACACAGTGAGTCCAGGACAGTTAGAGCTACATAGTAAGACCCTGTCTCAAAAAAAAAAAAAACAACCTATTTCTAAAGATAATATGACTTGTTTAGCGTGTATAAAACTAAGAGCACAAAAGCAGAAAGTAGAAAATGCATAGTCAATAGAAACCACTAAACCTTAGTCATCAATCTTCTATGCAACTGTGAACCCTACAAGCTACAATAAAATCAGCCTTGTAAGATGTGCCTACTGGTCCAATAGTGGCATGAATGTCATGGGAGTAACTGACCCCTTCTGACTGGATTTAAGACCCATTCCACAGATGGAACGTATACCTGGCACCATTATCAGGGCCAAGAACCTGTGGCTAGACAGGTCATAGGCTCTAAGGGAGAATGTACTATTACTCTCTCTGCTAAAGGGACACACTGACTCCTAATGACTTATTGTTATAGATTAGTGCATCTCTCAAAACTCACCAACCTCATCAGAGAAGCTGTTCAGTGCATGGCAATTAACACAGAGGCCCACATTTGGTCAAGATACAAAGAATAAGGAACTACAAAGTGTTTGGCCCTAAATGGTGCATCTTTATCACTCTCTTCTCCTACCAAGGCTCAGGGATCATGATGGGAAAAGGGGTGAGGGGTGGAAGGATTATGAGAGCCAAAGGTGGTAGGTGACTACAAAAGAACCCAGCAAGGCAGCTGCATGTGTGAATTCACAGCGGCTATGAGAGCAAGCACAATACCTGTGACAGCTCAAGCCAAACAAAATCCCAGCACAGAGGCAGAGGGTGGGCACAAAGCCAACCCTTGCTGAGTTGCTATTGGTAAATAGACAGTTGCCAGGACAAGAAGAGTTAGTTTTCTTTAAGGATATGGTCCCTGGTAGGTAGAACATACTACAGTGGATGGCCACACACTCAAAATGATATAAACAGTGCCAATTGGATTGGATTTTTTTTTCTTTTTCTTTTCTTTTTTTTTTGAGACAGGGTTTCTCAAAAACCTGGAGCTTTGGAGCCTGTCCTGGAACTAGCTCTTGTAGACCAGGCTGGCCTCAAACTCACAGAAATCTGCCTGCTTCTGCTGGGATTAAAGGCATGCACCAGTCCAGTGTCCCTGATGTGGGGAGCCCTGTGACCCACAGAGTCTGCATCAGGAGGGTTACACAGAGAAACCCTGTCCTTGGGGGGAGGGCAGGTAGGAAGGTATTTCTAGACAAGCATGATATCCCACATTTTTTAAAAGATTTATATATGAGCGGTCTATCTGCATGCCAGACAGGGGCATCAGATCCCACTATAGATGGGATCCCACCATTTGGATGCTAGGAATTGAACTTGGGACCTCTAGAAGAGCATCCAGTGCTCTTAACTACTGAGCCATCTCTCCAGCCCCCTAGCCTACACCTTTAATCCTAACAATTAAGAGGCAGTGACAGGTAGATCTTCTGAATTTGAGGCTAGCCTTGTCTACACATGGAGTTCCAGGCCAGTCAGGGCTACATAATAAATAAATCTTAAAAAAAAACAAAAAACAAAAAAAACTTCTTAGCCGGGCGGTGGTGGCGCACGCCTTTAATCCCAGCACTTGGGAGGCAGAGGCAGGCGGATCTCTGTGAGTTCGAGGCCAGCCTGGTCTACAAGAGCTAG
The DNA here is from genome assembly GCA_004026605.1 of Ondatra zibethicus. Taxonomy (NCBI): domain Eukaryota; kingdom Metazoa; phylum Chordata; class Mammalia; order Rodentia; family Cricetidae; genus Ondatra; species Ondatra zibethicus. Next base: position 65,288 of record PVIU01004647.1, read on the forward strand.
TCAAAGCTACAGAGAAACCCAGTCTTGAAAAAAAAAAAAAGAATGGTATCTTAGTTAAGGTGTCTTGGTTTCTGTAGCTGTGATGAAACACCAGGACCAAAAAGCAAGCTGGGGAGAAAAGGGTTCATTTGGCTCACATCTCCATATCGTAGTCTATCACTGAAGGAAGTCAGGATAGGAACTCAACAGGGAAGGAACCTGGAGGCAGGAGTCGATGCAGAGTCCCTGGAGAGGAACTGTTTACTAGCTTGTCCTTTTTGGCTTGCTCAGCCTGCTTTCTTATAGAACCTAGGACCACATGCCCAGGGATGTGGGCTGGACCCTCCCCCATCAATCATTAATTAAGAAAATGCCCTATAGGTGGATCTTATGGAGGCTACATAGTGAGAAGCTGATGCAAAAACAAATAAGGTAGTTTTGAGGACCAGGTTGTCTCCTGCAACTTTAATAGGGATGCCCACTCTTCCTCCTTTGATGCTGGGGTTGACATTGTTCTCAGAATTCTGCAAAGCTCATTTCCTGGTATGAAAATGAATAGAGCTAAAGCAACAAGGCGGTGGTATCATGGCCACATGGCCTCACGAAGAGTAAGCAGCCCTGGACCACTCACCCCAGTAAGAACTAGAAAGCAAGAAGAGGCCCTCGGCTGCTGAGGAGTGCCTGCCTGCCCAGCTGAGTATCTCCCTCAGTTTCCATCCCAGACTTAGAAGAAGGGGCGGGGCGTGGGGAATCCTACTCTCCTGAATACCATCAATAAAGCTCACTGAACACATACACCCCACTCCAAAATTTAAAAAAAAAAAAAAAAAGGAAGGAGGGCTGGAGAGATGGCTCAGAAGTTAGGAGTACTGACTGCTCTTCCAGAGGTCTAAGTTCAATTCCCAGCAACCACATGGTGGCTCACAGCCATCTGTAATGAGATCGGGTGCCCTCTTATGGCCAGCAAGCATACAGACAGAACATTGTATACATAATAAATAAATAAATCTTTAAAAAAAAAAAAGGAAGGAAATCTGCTTAATTTAAGAAAAAGGAGAAAGTAACCCAAAAAGTAAAATTAATAGGGAAGAGCGAGGAAGATGGCTCAGCAGGTTAAGGCGCATGCCCTCAAGTCTGATGACCTGAGCTGATCCATGAGACCCACACAATGGAAGGAGAGAACCAGCTCACAACATTGTCCTCTCACTTCATGCGTGCCTCCTCACACACAAAATACATAGGTGAATATAGTTTTAAAATTTAAAATTTTAAGACGAATTTTAGTGTCATTTTTGCCCAGGGGACATGCTAATCTCTGCATCATTCCAATTTTAGCACGAGCTGCTGCTGCTACAGAAAGCACTAATATTAAAGCCTTGTGGGGTTTTTTGTTTGTTTTTTGTTTGCTTGGTTTTTTGAGACAAGGTTTCACTGTGTATCCCTGTAACAAGCTATACAAACCTGACTGGCATAGAACTCAGAGATCCACCTGCCTCAAACTCTTGAGTTCTGGGATTAAAGGTGTATGCCACCATGCCTAATTTAAAAATGCTTTTTATTTTTGTGTGTGTTTGTAAGTGTTTATACCACATATCTGCGGGTGCCCAAAGAAGCATTATGAAGGTGTCAGAGTCTCTGGAGATGGAGGCATGGGTGGTTGTGAGCCTCCTGATGTGGGTGCTGGGACCAGGACTTGTGTCTTCTGGAAAAGCTGCAGATGCTCTTCATCGCTGAGCCATCTTTCCAGCCTTTATTTTTTAATGACAGGAAAATCCAAACCTTCACTACAAAGTAGAAAAGTTCTTTGGATGAAAAACAAATGGTGCTTTCAAGTTTCAGAAGCATGAGCCCACTGGGGCAGGAAATTATTTTTCTTTTTCTAGTGACTGTCCTGTTCCCGCACTGTGTCAAACCTTCCTTTCTCACTGGCTATTCGGTACCATAATGACACCTTCTAAGAAGCCAAAAGATTTTGTCACTTGCTCTCATCAAGAAAAGCACCATGCTTCTCTGAGTCCTGACTGCATTTAGGGTTCAGTGTGAAACATTTAGCAAAGAACTGGATGGCTCAGCAGCTGTGAACCCAGCAGAATACTCTTCCCACCTTCCCTCCTAGCTTTCTTTCTCTTCCCTTATTTCCTTTGCTCAGACTTTGGCCTAGACTTAATTTTGAGACAGGGTCTCCTTAGCCCTGACCAGCCTGTAACTCAGAGATCTACCTGCCTCTGCCTCCTAAGCAAAGGATTAAAGGTGTGTGCCGCCATACCCAGCTAATGGCCTGGACTCTTACAGAGCATTCTTTTGGCTTTAGGAGTTTACACAGGAGCTGGTCCTTAGTGGCCCATAGCTTTAACCCCATACCTGAGAGGCAGAGGCAGGTGGATTTCTATGAGCTCCAGGACAGCCTGGACAGCCAGGGCTATAGAGAGACCCTGTCTCTACATAGATTACGTTAGGTTAGGTTGAATTAGATAGATAGAAATTAGGGGCAGAGGATACATAACCTGCCATCAGCTTGGCTTCATGTTTGCCTGTGAGTACCCCTTAGATGCTGAGAATCAGTCCTAGAGAGGTAGATAGAAATCCCTGCCTTTTTGTGGTATAGGCATCTCACCCTTTGGCATGAAGCCCAGTGGGCAGCCTGAGACCACCCCCTTCATCCATGATGCTTTGTAAGAAGGTAAAGAAGCTGCTGGAACTCATATCTAGCTTGTGTACTTTCAGGGCTCAAGAGGTGTTGGGAAGGCCTAGAAGCCACCCTGCCTTTAAAATCTCTGCAGGAAAGGTGGTGGCGCAAGCCTTTAATCCCAGCAATCAGGAGGCAGAGGCAGGTGATCTCTGTGAGTTCAAGGCCAGCCTGATCTACAGAGAGAGTTCCAGGACGGTTACACAGAGAAACCCTATCTCAAAAAGCCAAAAAAAAAAAAAAAAACCCACAAAAAAACAAAAACAGTAACAACAAAACTCTACACTGAAAGCTGTTTGTGCCTTAAGTGTGCCCACTCCTGAAGGGAACTGATAGAGACCACATGGCGTATGCTAAGCTCAACGTCTGCTCTGTATGTGATGGGAACAGGTCAGTAACTGGTCAGTCCTGGACAGTGATCATGCTCCTGAAGCTCTGTTCCGTCTCTTGAGATCACACAGAATTAAGTGGGTACCTTCAAAGTCAGTCAACGGATGAGGAGGAAGACATCAGCAAACACGAGCCCACAAAAGCCAGCGCACTACCACTACCAGACCAAGCAGGCTTTGATGCCAGAGGCGCACTACTTACTAGGATATAAAGTCACAATATCAAGGGAAGATAAGTTTAATGTACCTAACATGGCCTCGAAATTACATGAAGCAAAAAAGAAACTATAGAACTATAACGAAAAACTGAGAATGAGGTATTTTCACAGTAACTGACAAATGTTAAGTCCATAAGAAACCTGAAAGGTAGTTAGATGGTGGTGGCGCACACCTTTACTGAAGCAGAAGCAGGCGGATCTCTGTGAGTTCAAGGCCAGCCCAGTCTATAGAAAAACAAACAAAAACTGGAAAGGCATGGATTTCCAGAGACTTTTTCAGTCATTTACAAAAATCAAGATCAGGGTGTGGTGGTGCACACCTGTGATCCCAGCACTCAGGAGGTGGAAGCAGAAGGATCAGGAGTTCAGAGTCAGTCTTACCTACAAAGCCAGTCCAGGGCCAACCTACCTGAGATCCAGCCTCAAAAACAAAAACAAAGTACCAGCACTGCTGCAGAGCAAAACACAGCACATTTCAAATAACCTATTTTGTTCACATTGCTCTTAAAAATCACAATACACTAAAATAAAAAATAACATAATGATACATAATTTGTGTGGGGGGGGGAGTTCTGAGAATTTGACCTGGAGCCTTTTATACCCTAGGCAAATCTTTTACCACTCAGCTATAATCGTGACCCTATAAAATGTTTTTGTGACCAGGAATGTAGGCAAATTCCTTTAATTGCTACAGAAGCAGGCAGCTCTCTGAGTTCAAGGCCAGCATGGTCTACATGTTGGTTCTAGGGCAGACAGGGATACATCGTGGGACCTGTCTCAAAAATAACACCAAATCAAACAAAAATTGTAAAGAGAATAGTCATTTATTGAAGAAAATGTAAAATATTTAGTAGTATTTTAGGGACGCAATCCTCCCGCCCAGTCAAGTACAAACCAGGCCTGACCTGGTTTAGTTTCTGAGATCAGACCAGTTCAGGGCAGTTTGGAAACAGATCAATCTTTTCTATGGAAAGTACATAGCAAAATTTCATTTTATTACAGAACATATAACATTGATGTTTAAATATACAGTTTAATATACAGGTAATTCCAAGGGGGAGTAATACAAAGAGTACATACAATTACAGAAACAAACACACCAGTGTAAGAAACAAAATACTGAGAAACAGAGAAAACTACATTCCTACAAGATATGCAAGAGAACACAGTCCAAGGCCCCGGTGGATCCAAGATGGCAAGGGAACAGCCCAAGGCCCCAGTGGACCCAAACGTGCAAGGGAACGCAGTCTGAGGCCCTGGTGGACCCAAGGCCTCAGATAACACAGCACCCTAAGCTGTGAGATTATTGGTTTTAGGACCCCTACGTGTACCAAAACCCATGGGTGCTCAGGCTCTTATCTAAAATGACAGTATATTTATACAGAACTTATATGTGCCTTCTCATATACTATATGTCATTACTAGATCAGTTATATCTAATACATGCAAATGATGTGTAAATACTTGCTATACAGTATTGTATGGGGAATAATGGCGAAGAAAAAGATCTGTAAAGATACAATTTTCTACACATTTTTTTTCACATTTACTTATTTTGTGGTGGGAGGTGCCATGAGGCATGTGTGGAGGGTCAGAGGGCAACTTGTGGGACTTGGTTCTCTACTTCCACTATATAGGTCCCAAGGACCAAATTACAGTCACCAGGCTCGAGGGCAAATGCGCCCAAAGATGGCTCACTGAGCCATCTTTCTACCCCAGATACAATTTTTTTTAAAAAGGATCCTCTGCAAGAGCAGCAAGTGCTCTTAACTGCTGAGCCAGCTCTCCAGCAATAAAAACCATGACCAGAAGTAACTTGGGAACAAAATGGTTTATTTGGCTTTCACCACATAAGAGCACCTCATGAAGGGAAGTCAGGGTAGGAATTCAAGGGAGGAATCTGGAGAGAATTGCTGCTTACTGGTTTGCCCCTCATGGTTGCTCGGCCTGCCTTCTTATATAAACCAGGACCACCTGCCCAGAATTGGCATCACCCATAACTGACTGGCCCTCCCATATCAATCATCAATCAAGAAAATGTCCCTCAGTCTTGCTTACAGGCCCATCTGCTAGCAACGATTCTCAACCTATGGGTCATGACCCCTCTGGGGAGGGTTAAATGACACTTTCACAGAGGTGGCCTAAGACCATCAGAAAACACAGATACTCACATTATAATTCATAACAGCAAACAGTTATGAAGTAGCAAGGAAAATAATCTTACAGTTGGGGTCACCACGAGAGACTATATGAAATGGTTGCAGCCATTAGGAAGGCTGAGAGCCCCTGTGCTAGAGGCTTTTTCTCAGTTGAGGTTGCCTCTTCCTAAATGACTGGAACTTGTGTCAAGGTTGACAAAAAAACTAATTAGCACAAAGACCCTACAGTCTATAACTTAAGGCACCCACTTAAAATGAAGTGTAACTAATAAGTAAATGGTGAAAAGCAAGAGGTAACTTTAGAATTAGAATGCTGCCAGGGTGCTAGCTCACGTCTGTAACCCAGCACTTGGGAAGCTGGGGTGACAACACTGCCGGTGAATGCTGGCTGGGGTGCACTGTGAACTCCAGCCAGCCCAAGTTACAGACTGAGACTCGTGTCTCAAAAAAAAAGAAGAAAAGAAAAAAAGTAAATGCTAATATACTTAGCCTATAAAAGCCAGGGGGAGAGAGAGAGATATCTTCGAACATCTGTAAGAGGTAGAAAATAACTCATAAGATGGTAGATTTAAGCGGGATCATCTCAGTCTAAAGCAGAACAGAGTAAACTGTGGCTACGGTTTATTGGGTATTTCAAAACAGCCAGCAAGGGCTGGGGATGCTCAGTAGAGGATCTTGGGTAGTCCCAACACTAAGAAATGGTAAAGGTGAACTCATGAATAAGCCAGCTGTCCTGACCTATGTTGTATAGACAAGCTGCAACGCTGAAATGCCATACTGTACTTCACCAAGCCTAATGGCCTGAGTTCAATCCTAGGAACTCACATGAGGGGAGAGAACCAACTTTCCAAAAGTTGTGATCCCTACAGGAGCTCACTGCATATGCGTGCCCATACCCACCCCACATACACACAAATAAGTAAATGAGTAAGTGTCAATAAAAAAAAAAATAAGAGCTGGGATGTAAGTCAGTGGCAGAGCAGTACTCTAGCATGCATGAAGCCTGGGTCTCAGCGCTGCATTCAATAAACAAATAAATGCAACTGGTTACAGTAAATGTCTGGTAGGTGACAGGATTAATAACCAGGAGATATATATATATATATATATATATATATATATATATATATATATATATATATATATATATATATAAAACACCATAAACCAATGGGAGAAAAACCATCCAACAGAACAGGCAAAGGATATGTAGAGAACTTCACAGGGTGAGAAAACTATTAAGTGCTATAAATATAAAAAGACAGTTTCTTTAATGAGGTCATCATAGGCAAGTAATAAGTTGCATTTCTCATTCAACTTTTTGACAAATTTTCCAAATCACTTATCAGTGACCGTTGGCCAGAACATGAAAACAGGAAGCCACGCACTGTTAGGTGGCAGGGTAAGTGGGCACCATCTCTGGTGAGCAGTTTGAAGCCTGGGAGAGTTGAAGGGACTCCTGCCACTCACTAGTCCTTATCTGGTGAACAGCACAAAGGGCCATGTAAGCCTGCCACGTGTATGCGGCCTCCTGGCAGCAGGGTTGTTTTCATTCCCACCAAAGGATTATGAAATACTATACAGTGGTTAAAACGAATAGCCCAAACGGACTTGTTTACACATGCCGTAACTCAAAATAACAATAATTGGCCTTGAAAACGAAAAGCTGCAACAGGATGTGGGCTGAATAAATGCCATTTATGTAAAATTTTCAAGACTACCAAACCCAGTAGGGTACACTGTTTGAGGATGCACACATGATAGGCAATTCGTAGACATACTGGAGGGGAGGTAAATTAGATGGCCCTGGCCTGGCCTCCGTTTTCTAGTGAGAGCTGCATATTGCCCGGTTGCCTTCTAAGACCAGTTCCAACCCAGACACCCCCAGGGTTCCATGAAGTGAAAAAAATTATTCTGCCTTTTCCTCTCGGTTCCAGTTGGGGTTCATCCCTAACTTAACCAGGGCACCTGCTCAGACTTTTTTCTTTCTTTCTTTTTTCATTCCGTTCCCAGATCTTGCCAGCTCCTCGGCATTCAACAAACACGCGTTTCCGTAAACCTGTCCAGGAAAGAGGGTCATCTGTCATGGTTGGAAAGAGCACTGTGTACACGGGGGGCCAAACAGCAACTAGGGGTCAGCAAGCCGCTCCCTGCTCGGCCTCAGTTTCCTCCTAAGCAGCCCGTCTAGCCCCTTCCAGCCCGTGCCCTCAAGGATTCCAGGAATTCTGTCCTTTCTGACCGAAAACAACACTGAGGCTTTTCACAAAGCACTCCCACCCCCACCCCTCGCTCCCCTTAGATCCACAGCCCGCGTCCCTGGAACCCGGGCTGCACCGCGCTGGTCACATGAACTCCGGCTTTCTCTGGTGTGACGGCTCTCTCCGTTCCCTTTGTGAGCGCAGGTTTTGAAAGCCAACGACCGGGTTCTGGGTTTGAGACGCGCAGGCGGCCGCCGGCGGAAGGCTGTCGGAGCCCATCGGCCCGCCTCCAGAGCCAACGCGCCGCGCGGGCCGCGCGCCCCGGATTCCGCTCCGCCGCCGCCCGCCGCGGCCTGGCCCGAGGGCGCCCGGCCGCCAGGACGCCAGGTGAGCCGCGAGGGCCCGCGACGGGCTCAGGGCGTGTCCGGCGCCGCGGCGGCCCGCGCCTCACTGTTCGCTCCTACCGGCTGTAGATGGAGCTGTCTGGGTTCCGGCCGCCTCCGACGAGCCTCCGAGCGCTCCTCTTGAAACGCCTGAGAGGGACATGCCTCCCAGGATGCAGTTTGTAGCAACATGGCAGCTGCGGTGCAGCTCCCCTGCTGAAGAGGCGCCGGGACGGCCGCGCAGCTCGCAGCCGGGGCCCGGGCCGCAGCCGGGGTCGCAGCGTCGGCCGCTCGGGGCGGGCGAGCGCGCCGGGGGCGGCCGCGGAGCGCTGGGGCCCAGCTTGCCGCCGGGGAGCAGCCCGCACAGCCGCGCTCCGACGCCGCCGCCGCCGCCCGCGCCCGCCCGCCGCGCGCAGCCCCGAGCAGGCCGGGGCCCGACGGCCGCGCAGCCCCGGCGGGCGAGGCCAGGCCGCGCCGCACTGCCAGCCCGCCCACGACTCCGGGCCTGCGTGGGACTGCGCGCGGCGGCGGCGGCGGCGGGGACTGCGCGGCGCGGGCCGGGCGGCGCAGGGCCATGGCCGAGGCGGCCCCGGCTCCGGGGAGGGCAGCTCGCGCGCGCACGGACGCGCGGTCTCGGGGCCCGGGGGACTGCCTGCGTGCTCCGGGCTCGGCGGCCCGGCCTGGGGTCTCGGTAAGGGCCGGGCGCGGCGACGTTAGCGGGGAGGGGGCGCCCTGGCGGGCTCGCGCGCCCCCTGGGGGGGAGGCCGGCCGGGGCGGGCGGGAGCGGCGGCCGTCCGTGCGAGGCTGCGCGGCCGCACGGCGCCCGGACACGCGGCCCGAGGTGGGGCGCGGGCGGCGCGCTCGCTCCCTGGCTGCGGAGCCGGCGCTGCGTCCGTCGGGGTGGCCGGCGGCACGTTTTCCGCAGAGCTCGGCCCCGCGGAGCGGCTCCCGGCCTGGGCGCGGCGCTGACGCGGCTCTCCCATTTCGCAGAGCGGAGACACTGAGGCACGGACACCCGGCGGCGACCAGCCCTGCCTGCCCCAAGGTCACGTAGCGAGTCGGCCCGGGCTGGGTGCCCGCAGCCCCGTTGAGGCCTGCCCTGCGTGCTGCGGGCCTGGACGGGGAGGGGGCGGCGCTGGCGGCGGCTTCACCGGGGTGGGCGGCCTGGGCTGGCTGAGCACTGGCTGAGGCCCGTCGGGGGAGGAGGGGAAGGCCGGGCAGCGCCCAGCCCAGCGTCTCCGATGTGGGGGGCCCTGTGACCCACAGCGTCTACATCAGGAGGACCCCGAGTCAAACTTGGGGTACAGATGGATGGGGTCTGGCGAGTGAGCACCTAAGAGGTTGACGTACCTCTTCAGAGGGTCATTCAATAATTAAACGCCCTCCCACCCAACGTGCTCTCTGAGGCACCCTATCTCTGCTAGGCAGGTTTGCTGCAGGGGGTCCGTGCCTTTGAGCCTGTTTCCTATGTGTTCAGGAAGAGCTGGGATAGATGGCTTTCTAAAATCCTCGCAGTTCTTAAAATAACAATAACAAAACTCATGGGAAATAAAGCGAAGATTTTTTTTTTTTTTTTGAAACCTGCCTACCTCTGGGCTTAGGTCTCCAGAACCCTTTCATGGCATGTAATTCTGGCTGAACTATCCTGGGTCATGTAAGAAAATGCCACATCTTTTGTAAGAAGTCTGATGTGTTTCATTATGCGTTTTTCTAGTATGTTGGCATGGATCCTGGAGCCCCCATTCTCTTACCATACAAGGAGGGAGAAAGAGAGACAGGTAGAATCTATGAACTGTGGTACAGTGGAGTTCTAACCTTCCTCTCTCTTCTAGGAGTTTGAGGATTTGAGCTTATTTGTTTTAGATATCTTTATTTAAGGGTAAGATCAAGCCACAGGTTTACTGGAACTGATGACATTGTATCAGGACTTAAGTAGCAGACGGGGAAAGGGCCTTGTGATCCTTCACCCCTTTCCAGTACTCCAGGTCCCTAAATGGAGGAAACAAAATATACTCTTTTCCTTTGAGCTCAGATTCAACTGGCTAATAAAGATGTCTTGCCCTATTGGCTTTATTTACTATAGTGAGCCTTTTTCTTGTTTGAGTTAAAACCTTGTGTTAGGAAGGCACCTAACCTGCCCTCCAGGTATTTTTTCCTTCTTCCTACTAATTGTAGGCAAATACCCCTCAGGTAGACAGTCTTAATGTACCTCTTGTGTTGGCTCTGTTGGTTCCTTTACCTGTGTGAGTGAGGCTTCCGTCTAAGGGATCTGTCTAGTCTTGCTACCAACTTAACAATGAAGGGCTGAGAGTTAAGACATCCTTGACCACTTTCAGTGTTTGCAGAAGTATGCATCTGTGTGTATGTTGAGAACTCATCACTTGCATTAGGTTTCCTAAGGGATCTCGACACCACCATAATTAGCGATGTCTTTAAGGGATAGGGCCTTTCCATCCCCACGTGCCTGTGGTAAGCCTCCCATAAGTGTTAAATCACCAAGCCTCCGGCTTGGCTCACACCTATCAGCTGCCTGTCTATAATTGAGGCCTAGAGTCCATGCGACCTGAGGCAAGGCACATGTGACCTCTCCTATTTTCTGTGTTTTTGTAGGCTAAAGGTGGATAACTCTAGTAGTGTCTAGTTCATCAAGTTTTGTGGGGCTCAGGTGAGGTAATCCTTTAAAATGCTTAACACAGTTTATGGCACATAATAAATCCTAAATATTTACCCTGCTAATAAGCTCCCATGTAACAGCTATGGGTCATACTTTCTCAAAGATCTGTGCTGGACAAGGTCTCAAAATCTTCAGTCCTTGGCTTAAAAGTATATTGCTACCGTGGTGAAGTCATGTGAATCAATGAGGAGACGTAAGAAAGACAGCTACGGGAGGCATGGTGTGCGTTTAGACGAGTCTTCCATAGATGGCAAAAGGAGTCTCATTAGTTACCTAGATAGTCTTTTCAATTTATCAGTGTACAGTTGACTCATTCCACAGCCATTTATTGAGCGAACACTGTGAGACTGGACGTAAGGGATACGCGAATTTTCGAGTGAAGAAAGCAAGTTAATTTCCTTACAGAACACTCTTACAGAGAACACGGGCTGAACAGGGAGTCCTTGAAGGAATATTATGAAGAAAGAACAAAAATGGTTACAGAAAAATTCCGTTTAGATCCAGTAAAGGTATTGAATGGCTAGATAAATGGACTGGGCACTCACAGAAGAGCATGGTTCCAGCTCTCTCATGGTTCAAGATTTTAACATGGATGTGGCAAGAGGGGGATCAGAGTGCCAAAAGAATGCACATCTTTATTCTGCCTCTGGTCCCTAATACCCTTGTCACACTCAAAACTAGTGTAATGTCTGCATAGCTTCAGTAGTTGCAGGCCTACCTTCTCCTTCATGCCCTACCTCAAGAGCTGCAGTGAGGGAGCCAAGCCCAGCAATGTACACCTGTCCCAGTGGGCCATCTGCCTAGGAAACCTGGACTCCTGAGGAAACTAAATTGCCTGTGTTACCCGCCACCATGTCTCAGTGTCCTTTACTTGGAGCAGAAGCCAGTCGCCATGCCCCAAGCCCCAGCCTCTGCAGACAAGCAGGCCATATTGGAAAGGGCAGCAATAGGTATTGATGGGACCAGCAGCTGAGTGTTCTGATTTCTCCCCGGTACCCTTTCTGCCTGCACACCGTTCATCATATCTGAACGTGTTGGGGGAAGGATGGCTCTGTAGGAAACAGAAGGTGGCATAGCCATCCTTTATGTGGTGTCCCTAATAGCTTTACCATCGATGTCTACATCAGTGCCACTGTCGGAAGAAATTTGCTTCCTTGGAATGTCTTATTGTTGGAAAAACTGAGGGTCTTTTAGCATGAATGCTTGTCTCTTAGATTTGTTTTGCCAGCTGGAGACTGTGACCTTTAATGCTGTCTGTCCTTTTCTCCTTGAACACAGGTCCAGCAGCTGGACATGGAGGACGAGCACTCATCACCTCTGTCATTCTCCAGTGCTCCACACGAAGAGTCTGTGCATCAGGCCCCTGCTGGACTCCCCAGAGAAACTGTGTTCCCTTCTTGCGTTCTTCCCCCCAAAGAAATTCCTTCCTTGTCTCCCGCGGCCCCCCGGCAAGGTGCCCTGCCCCAGACTGACAGTACTCCTAAGCAAGAGACTTCTGGCCAAATGTCACATGTTCTCCAGAAGGGACCTTCACTCCTGTATCCTGCCACCTCTGAGCAAGACACACACCACCAGGTATCCCTGGCTTCCCAAGAAGAAACCCAGTACCGTCCTTCAGCTGCTGGTCAGGGGACCCCTCTCCTTTCCCACTCCATCCAACATCAGGACGCTCCACCCCACTCTCCTGAGGTTCCTGAGAAAGACTCGCTGACTCTGTCACCCACGGTCCCGGAGACTGACATGGATGCCCTGCTCCAGAGTCCCACTTTGCAAAAGGACACTCCTTTTCATACCTCTTCTGCAGCCCAGAAGGAACAGCCACTGCCCACCGCAGAGATCACTCGCTTGGCTGTGTGGGCTGCCGTCCAAGCGGTGGAGAGGAAACTGGAGGCCCAGGCCATGCGGCTGCTGACCCTGGAGGGCAGGACAGGGACAAATGAGAAGAAGATAGCAGACTGTGAGAGAACAGCTGTGGAGTTTGCAAACCATCTGGAGAGCAAGTGGGTCGTACTGGGGACTTTACTGCAGGAGTACGGGCTGCTGCAGCGGCGCCTGGAGAACATGGAGAATCTGCTGAAAAACAGAAATTTCTGGATCCTGCGGCTACCCCCAGGCAGCAATGGAGAAGTTCCCAAGGTACACCCATTCACTGGGGTCTTCCCGAGGAAACCATCTGCAGGGGAACATGGCTTAGGGATTTAGTTCAGTTGAAAGAAAGGGAAAGTGATGGTTGAGAAAGGAAAATTAAGAAGTAAGGCTCCCTGCTGTCCAGTATTGCCTCAGCAAGAACAAATTATTTCTGCTGTTGTTAAAAGCACAGATTGGTATAAAAGTTCACTTACAAAGCAGTGAGTAAAGCCCTTCCCAGAGCCTGAGATAGGATGCAGCGGAAGGTTTGGAAGAGTATGTAGATCCTGTCCTTTCAGTCTGCCCTCCGCACACTCTGGTTCTGCACGCTGATTTCTGCCCACTCCAGGTGAACATGTCAGCAATGAACACGAACAAGTCCCTTTAGCTGTCCCTGAATGATAAATTATAACAACTGTACCCAACATTCACACTGAGGCAGCATTGCATGCCATCAAGGGATGATTTAAAGTGCTGGAGTTTTTTATAGGTTTTATGAAATTACTGTGCCGTTATATATAAGGACTTCAGCATCTGCAGACTTTGATATCCTGAGGTTCTGGAACCAATCCCTTGCAGGTACCGGGGGACAATTGTACTAGTAAGCAGTGCTTAGTGCTTTACCATCAGACTGCACAGGTAGAAGAATGTAGTTTAACTGTTAGAGGTTTTATGCTGTCTGACATATTTTTTTTGTCAGTTTACTTCTAAATCTTTAATGCCAACAAAGCTCATTTCAGGAAGTATCCTTGAGGAGCTAAGAACCAGATTTTCATCTTATTTTCCAGACAGCTCTAAAGGAACATGAGTGTAGACCAGTTTTCTTTTTGTTCCAAACAGTGGGCTGTTGTGCATTAGAACTCTAGGACCTCACTAAAGGCATACTGGTCTCTGAAGGTCCAGGGAGAGGCCTAAGAGTCTGCATTTCCCGCAGGTTCCCTGTTGCTACTGGTGCTATGTGTTTTAAAGTCGGGGGAAAGGCCCCGGGGCAAGACGAGTCCTCCAGTCTGTAAAGCCCCTTAAGCAAGGGCTGGGGAGGAAGGCTTTCCTCTCCCATCCTTAAAAAGGGGAGTTGGAGGGCTGGAGAGATGGCTCAGAGGTTAAGAGCATTACCTGCTCTTCCAAAGGTCCTGAGTTCAATTCCCAGCAACTCCATGGTGGCTTAGAACCATCTGTCCTCTTCTGGCCTGCAGGCATATACACAGAATATTGTATACATAATAAATAAATGAATAGTTTTTTAAAAAAAAAGGGGGGGCAAGTTGGGGTTTAACAGTGTGTGTATTAGATCACTTTGGTCTTTCCTGACCCAGTTGTTTGGTTTCAGGTCCCTGTCACATTTGATGATGTCGCTGTCCATTTCTCAGAGCAGGAATGGGGAAACCTCTCTGAGTGGCAGAAGGAGCTCTACAAGAATGTAATGAGGGGCAACTATGAGTCTCTGGTCTCCATGGGTAAGGAGGCAGACATTTGGTTTGGTTTTGGTTTTATTTGGTTCATTGGTGGGGGTGCTTGTTTGGGTTTAGGTTTGTGTGTATGAGTTGTTTTGTTTTGTTATAGAGCTGCCCTGGCTGACCTAGAACTTGCTGTGTAGACCAAGCTGGCCTCAAATTCGCTGAGATCCTCCAACTTCTGCCTCCCTAGTACCAGGATTATAGGAATGCACTGCCATGCATATACGTTTAATAGGATCTTTCTGTTAAGAGAGGCTAGCCTGAAACAACCATTTAGTCCAGGCTGCCCTTGAATTCACAATCCTGCTGCCTCAACTTCCTGAATGTTGAGATTATAGACACACACTACCACACCTTGCTTCAGCGAGAATTTTACTTGTTTTGTGTGTATGTGTATAATATGGTGTGGGCATGTCTGCACATTGAGGCCAGCAGTCAATGTCAAATGTTGTTCTCCTTAATTTTTTGAGATGAGGCCTGTCACTGAGCTAGTTCACCTGACTAGGCTGGCTGGCCAGAGTGCTTCTGGGATGTATCTGCTTCCCCCAACCCCCGACCCCGCCCGCACCTGGCTTTTACATGGGTGCTGGGAATCAAGCCCTTGTTCTCATTCATACTGAGCAGGCACTTTACCGACTGAACCATCTCCCCGCCTGCAAGCAGAATTTTAAAGAGTGCCACAGATGGGTTAGAGTTGCTCAGTGGTTAAAAGTTCCCAGCACACACATCAGATAGCCTACAACTACATGTAAGGCCAGCTCCAAAGGTCTGACACGCTCTTCTGAACTTTGCAGGCACCTGGAATCACATGTACACAAACATACATGTACATAAGATAATTATTTCTTTTAAAAAGTAACATTAATAAAAACAACAACAAAAAACCTCTCACATACTCTTGTATATTAGTATGGCACAGCTGGAACAATCTATACATAGAGACACCACACTCTGGAAAAGGACTTGGGGCAGCAGGGGAAAAGCTGGCTGGATGGTGATGGGCTTCTCCATCAGAACATTTCCCCTGTATCCTGCTCACAAAATTCATTTATCTAGGAAATTATTATTAAAAGGAAAGTCACTAAAGAGAACACATGTACTGAGGGCCTGCTGTGTGTCAGCAGGGTGTGAAATGCTTCCCAAGAGTAACATGTAGTGAGGGACTGAGGACAAGATTAGAGATCTAGTTTTCTTACTCATACAACTGAACACTCTCACTGAGGCCATGTGGCCCCAGGGTCCTGGTCCCATTAGGAAGTCACGGTCTCATAGAAGTCTGTCTTATACCAAGGTCTGTCGATTCTTGTTTTCATTAAAAACGTGAAGGGACAAAAAAAATGAAAGATGGACTTTATTTTTGTATGTATCCTTTTCTCTCATGTGTAAATTTTTTTACATAGATAAAAGAAAAATCTGAGTGTCTCAGTAGATAAAGAGCTTGCTGTGCCAGCATAGGAAACCTGAGTTAAGATTGCCACCACTCAACATAAAAGCAAGACACAGTGATGTATATCTGAATCTCCAGCGCTGGAGGCTCCTGGAGCTTTACTTTCTAGCCAGTCTCATCAAAACAGCTTCAGGTTCAGAGAGAGATCCTGTCTCAAAAATAAGGAGCTGGGTGGTGGTGCCGCATGCCTTCAGTCCCAGCACTCAGGAGGCAGAGGCAGGAGTTCAAGGCCAGTCTGGTCTACAGAGCAAGTTCCAGGATAGCTACAGAGAAACCCTGTCTCGAAAAACAAAAAATGAGGGAAAGTAAAGAGAAGGACACCTGATGTGAAACTCTGGCTTCCATATATGCACACAGGTGAGTACACTTGTGTACTCCCACCCAGAAACACAAATACAAGAGAGAAATGTTTGCATGCTGAGTACACAGTTGGACAAAGACTTTGATTCAGGTGCTAGAGGTGTCTCAACAGTTAAGAGCACTTGCTGCTCTTGCAGAGGACTTCAGTTTGGTTCCCAGCACCCACATGGCAACTATCTGTAACACTCCTGAAGCCTCTGTGGGTATGAGGCACACATGGTACACATACAGACATGCAGGCAAACACTCATACACATAAAATAAAACTAAATAAATATGGGACTGGAGAGAGAGCTTATATTACAAGCACCTGCTGCTCCTCCAGAAGACCTGGATTTGATTTTCAGCACCCACGTGGTAGCTCACAGCCATGTGTAACTTCAGTTCCAAAGGATCTGATGCTCTCTTGCCTCTATAAGCACTGTATACATGGTGGGCAGACAGACATATAGGCAAAAATGCCTGTAGACTTAAACGAGCTGATTTATGCTAGAGAAGTTAATTTTAGACATATTTTTCCATAGCCTAACATTACTCTTCTTAAAAATTTATGTTTTTTAAATACAGACAATTACGAAAAGTTACCAATTTGCAAAAACATAATAAAGAGCAACCACTATGCACTCACTATTGCCACCCCACAGAGGAAGTGTCCCCTTTAGATTTTGTCCTTTCTCATCTTTTCTGTACATGTGTAAACATATGCATAGTGTATATCCTATTACACATGCAGTGTGGAGTTTGCACAAAGGCGACCATTCAGTTACAGTATCTTACATTAGACCAGGGGACAGCTTTCTTTATCAGCATCTGTAGGCCACAACCCTTTGAAAGAAGGTACAGTATCTAGGTGAACTGTGGCTTTTTTTTTTTTTAAATATATTTTGATTGTTTTGCCTTCGTGTTAGCATGTGTAGCACATGCATGCCTGGTGCCCATGGAGACCAGAAGAAGGCATTGAACTCCCCTAGAACTCAAGTTACAGGTGATTGTGAGCCCCCATGTGGGTTCTAGAAACCTAACCCAGGTTGTCTGCAAGAGCTACAAGTGTTCTTAACCCCTGAGCCTTTTCTCTAGCCCTCTGAATGCTGGCTTTTGACTGTACGGCTGCTGAGCCATGCTGCTTCTGTCTCTCGCTGCTGTTGTGATAAACAGCCCTGTAAATCTGTGCATCGGCCCATGATTGACAGTACAGATGTGAAGTGGGCTTGGGGTAGAAGATGCACTGCCGTGGTGCCTCCTAGATGGCTGAACCAGTGTCTCGTCTGCAGCAGCACATGAGAATGGACTTCTTCACACCCTTGTTTATTCTGTTGTTTTAAATCTGTCATGTTTTGTTTTGTTTTGTGAGAAAAGATTTTGTAACCCAGACTGGCCTCAGATGTGCTGACCTTGAACTCCTGATTCCTCCCCATTCCAACTACTTAATATAGGCAAATATTTGTCCTTTCGATAATGAAAAACTGATACTATTTTTATTCAAGTGTATTTATTTGGTGGTTAGTGAAGTTGTGCATCTTTTCTATGTGATTGCTAGTCATTTGTCGTCTGTGAATTACCTATTCGTACTTTTGCTCCTTTTTCACTGATTATAAAGGTTGCTTCTGTATAATTATGAATTAACCATTTGCTATGTGTGATGAGTGTGTATGTTTCTAATATTTCTGCCACATTTCTTCATCTTTTTATTTTAAAATAACCTAAACTTTTTGAGGAGTATTGAGATTGAACCTAGGGTCTCATATATGTAAAGCACATGTTTTACCACTGAGCTACATGCCTGCCCTAACTTTTTTCTTTTTCTTTCGGAGACAGGGTTTTACTATGTAGCCTTGGCCAACCTGAAACTCACAGTGTAGCCCAGGCTCATCTTGAGTTCAGAGATCTGTCTACCTCTGTCTCCCAGTGCTGAGAGGCCACCACATCTGGCCTCTTATTTTGTTTTGTTTCGTTTTGTTTTTTTTTGGTGGGGGGAGTACAGGATCTCCCTCTATGGCCCAAGCCAGCATTGGACTCATAGCAGTTCTGTCTCCGCCTTCCAAGTGCTAGTATTACAGACATGAGCCATCATGATTGGCAACCCTTTTTTATATAAAGAACTCTATCAGTATTTTGTTTTATGAATTTTATACTTTATCAGGGCTAGTTTTTGCTTCATACAGTCTGAATTTTGTCATGAAGCTCCTGAGCAAGCTTCAGTACCTGTGAACAGCATGAAACACACATGCACAGTAGGCCTGGAGAAAGAGGCTGAATACTTGCCCATTTATTTTCCAGCATTGCTAGTCCCTGGAAGAGGGGCTATTCTAGGTCACATCCCCTCAAATGATACCTTTACAGAATACAATGCCACCTCTTACCATGGAATATTTTCTTTCCTTCCTTCTGCCCAGACTATGCAATATCCAAACCAGACCTCATGTCACAGATGGAACGTGGAGAAAGGCCAGCCATGCAGGAGCAAGAGGACTCTGAGGAGGGTGAGACACCCACAGACCCCAGTGCTGGTGAGTGGCAATTGAATGGGTGTCCCAGGGCCCTACATCCTGGGCCTTTCAGTAGTTAGGTGGCTACAGTTTGGAGTGCCACAGTCAAGAGAGGATCTGAAAAGCATGATATGATAGCAAGCTGTTAGGAAGGAGGCCTGCAGATAGACGGTCTTCCTGGGTCTCCCATGACCACCAGGAGCCCAGGTAGCTGATGAGTAGGAATGCATAGAGTTCATTGTCTTGGAGTTTTTTGTTTTTGTTTGTTTGTTTGTTTGTTTTTGACATGACCCATTCTTGTCATCCTTTTTGCAGGAAGAACCACAGAGAAGGCATTCCTGTATTAGGCTCGTTCCTCCTAGATTTCCCATAGAAGACTATGTCTTCAGAATAGAGGGCAGGAATGGACTTTACTAGGCAGTAGCCTACACACACTCACTGTGAGTGATATCTTGGTGCATCAGTTTTGTAGGCTCTGCCTGGGGACTTTCCTTTGGACTTGAATCACTTGCCTCAGAGATTTTGAGTAGAAACATCCCTTTTTCCTTTGGTGGGTGAATGTAACCATCAAGAATAATAGAACATCAGCCACACCTTTAATTCCTGCACTAGGGAGGCAGAGGCAGGTGGATCTATAACTCCAAAATTTGATATCCTCACACAGACATACATGCAGGCAAAACACCAATGCACATAAAATAAATAATTAAAAAAAAGAATGCCTGTTTAGTACGTACAAGTCCCTAGATTGGATTTAAAAAAAAAAATACTATGTATATCATATTCTTTCTGTCACCTCTGATATCACATGAAGAATTTTTATACCATAAGACTTGTTTGTTTATTATTTAGTTCATCAGATTTGGTTTTTTTGTTTTGTTTTGTTTTGTCTTTTGTTTTTCCAAACAGGGTTTCTCTGTGGCTTTGAAGCCTGTCCTGGAACTAGCTCTTGTAGACCAGGCTGGCCTCGAACTCACAGAGATCCGCCTGCCTCTGCCTCCCGAGTGCTGGGATTAAAGGTGTGTGCCACCACCGCCTGGCCAGATTTGTTTTTATTCCATAGCTGGGTACCCAAGAGTTCCTTGCTCTCACTTAGGCTTATACACCCCAGTAGAGAGGACCAGTTCTAGCAACCACTTCTACGCTATATGTAAATTCACCGCACTGGAAAGATGGCCCAGCACTGACAGCTCTCGGAGAGAACCCACATTCAGTTCCCAGCACCTACATCAGATGGTTCACAGCTGCCTACCATTCCAGCTCTAGGGGATTCACTGCCGTCCTCAAGCATGTTTATGAACATGGTGTGTGCACACAGATGTACACATAAGTAAAATAAGTCTTTAAAACAAAAAAACCACAATCACCTCCTATAATACAGCTATGACAAGAAGCAGCCAGATTGCAAGACAAAATACAGAAGGTTTTGCTGAGCTTGGGGGTCAGAAAGGTTTCACACGGACTGGCAAGATGACTTAGCTGGTAAAAGTGTTTGCTGCCAAGCCTGAGCATCTGAGTTCAAACCCCAGGATGCCCATGATAAAAGGAGAGAACCAACAAGTCCTCTGGCCTTCACATGGCATGCCTTGGTATGCTTGCACTCATGAATGCGCACATAGCACACAAATATAGTGAAAACATTCAATTAAGAAAACAAATCTTGGAACAAGGAAATTTTAGTAGAGACCTAAATAACAACTAGGTTCCTTGCTCCTAGGAGAAGCTGGGAGATGGCAGTCCATAGAGGCCTTGGCACAGCCCAGTGGGAGCAGTGGCTATTTGTAAGATTTGTATTGACTGTTGGCCAAAAGAAACTTGGTGACTGGTGGATATGAGTAAGGGGAATGGAGGATGCAGAGGAGGATTTCTAGCCTCTGACTCAGCTCACGGGGAAGATGACAGACATGAGGCTTGGGTGAAGAGAAACAACAAAAATTCACTTTTGAACTGTGGGTTGAGATCCCAGTGGGACCCTGAGAAGAAAGCTGCTGAACAGAGTGTGGCGTTCAGAAGCAGAGGTCTGAACTAGAGACGTTGGTTTTGAACGCTGGGACATTTGGACATTAGGTGTTGATGGTACAAACAGGGTTAGATCTGTAAAGTACAGAACCCTGACTCTTGGCAGATGTGGGCATCTGGAATCTGTTGATCGGAAGGAACTCAGGTCTTGGCAGATGTGGGCATCTGGAATCTGTTGATCGGAAGGAACTCAGGTCTTGGTTTTTGAGGTTTTTTGTTTTCTTTTTTAAGTTTTCAAGACAGGGTTTCTTTGTGTAGCTTTTGACTGTCCTGGAACTCACTCTGTAGACCAGGCTGGCCTTGAACTCACAGAGATCCGCCTGCCTCTGCCTCCTGGATGCTGGGATTGAATGCAAGCATCACCACTACCCAGCCTCCAGGTCTTGTTTTATCTTAATTTTTCTATATATGTATGTGTAGTGTGCATACATATATGTATGAGTATGTAGGTTCCTGTGTCTGTGTATGATGTCAAGAGTCTTCTTCAGTTGCTTTTCACCTTATGTATTGAGGCAGAGTCTCTTATTGAACCCAGAGCTCACTGATATGGCTAGTTCCGGTATCCCTGTCTCTGCCTTCCTTATGCTGGGATTACAGGGGACCACTATGCCCAACCAGCATTTGTATAGTTTCTGGTGATCCAAAGTCCCATCTCCCTAGGGTATTTTCTATTTATTTTATGTGTATGAGTATTTTACTTGAATGTAAATCTGTGCATACCACATGCATGTCTGGTGTCCATGGAGGACAGAAAAGGGCATTGGGTCCTGTGAAACTGGAGTTAATGACAGTTTGAGCCACCATGTGGTGACTTGGAATTGAACCCAGGTTGTTGTTGTTTGTTTTGTTTTGTTTGAAACAAGGTCTCTCTGTGTAGTCTTGGCTGTTTTGGTGTTCTCTGTGTATACCAGGCTATCCTCAAACTCACAGAGATTCTCCTGCCACTCCCTCTACCTCAAACAAATAAAAGGGGGGAAAAAAGAAAGGAAGAGATGGGAAAGAAAATTAAGACAAAGTGGGATGCTGTGAAAGATCCTGGTTACACTAGAAGGTTCTAGAATTTTTATAAGTAGATGAAACTAAATAAATGTTATATATGTGTGAATGCTTTGCAGGTGGAGTTACATAGCTGAGGGGATTGAGGAGAATTTGGAGCTGAGTGTGTGACCATTAACAGTGAGCAAAGCAAAAGAAAAGATGATCATCTCTAGGGAAAGAGCCAGCTGTAGACACAAGCGACGCTGACTGTGACTCCACATTAGGCTTACTGAAACCAGGAGAAATCTGGTAGCTAGTGAGGGGTTTGGAGGGGACAGTCCTGTCTAACTGGCTCAAGAAGTGTCCATTCAGGTGTGGTTTTAGGAGCCAGGAGGTAAGAAGCATGGATCCTTGGAATCCCTGGCTACCAAGTGCGTTTGAGGCCAGCCTGAGCTACCTGAGACTCTGTCCGTAGAACAGTTAGCAGCGTGAAACGATACCGTATGCACATCCATCTTCTGAGAGTTGACGAAGGGCATCAGAATACTATTTATACTAGCGCTTCTCAGAGAAAAGTCAGGCTGGGGTGGGATGACAAGAGTAAAATCCTAAGTCACCTTTTTATTCTTTTCAGTGTTCTGAATACATGCTTATACATATGTTTTATATTATAAATGTACTCTATTGTAAAACAAGTTCAGATATTAGAGAAGCACATCACTTGCCAGCTGTTTTTGAGTATCTGAGTCAGGCAAAGTAGTTTATTTACATCTTTGGTTCCACCAGTCAGAGGGCAGAGGCAGGAGGATTAATAATGTGTCCAAATATTCAGTCGAGATTACTTTTAATAACAGAGTATAATGTTCATAATCTTATTTGTAGACTTTCCTGTTGATATGCATTTAGTAGACCCAGAAAAGACCCTTCCTTATTAGCATCTTTCTGCAGTGTCCTGAAACTTTTAAAAATAGGTTTTCTAGGTCAAAGGATGTGCCCATTTAAACATTTAATAGGTATTGGCAGATACCCTTCAACTACTACCCCAGTCTATCTGCTTTCATCTAAATATAAAAATAATGCTATACACTCTGGTCAGTAATCAGATTTTAGCTTTGCATGACTTGCAGGAGTTATGGGTATAAACCAGTGGTTCTCAACCTTCCTAACGCTGTGACTCTTTAATACAGTTCCTCATGTGCTGAACCTCAATGAAATAAAATTATTTCATTGCTATTTCATAGCTGTAATTTTATTACTATTATGAATCTCAGTGTAAATATCTGATAACTGGATATGTGATATGTGACCCCTGAGGAAGGATAGTTCAGCAAGACCCACAGGTTGAGAACCTGATATAAACCATATTCTGATGCCCTTCTTCAACTTTCAGAAGACTGATGTGCATACAGCCTTTCCTTTGTGTCTGACTCTGTTAACTCTGTTACTCCTCCTTTTCTTCTTTGAGATTATTTCTTTTTATTATTGATTTCTAAAAGCTTTTTACTGGTATCAGGGTCTCATGGCCCCAGGCTGGCTTTGAACTCCTGATCCTTCAACCTCCCAAATGCTATTCTAAAGATGTTTAAATATCAAAGGTATGATTGATGGTGACTCTTTATGAACTAAGCTTTGGCAGGTGGAAGCTGGACAAACTCCTATCCCAGCAGTGAGAAGCTGAGGCAGGCAGATCTCTGTGAGTTTCAGGTCTCACTATATAGTGAGACCTCTCTCTCAAAAAACAAAATCAAAGATATTAGCTCCTGTCTGTCATATCTATGAAAACATTTCCCTAAGGTGGGAAGTACTTTTGTATATAGTATTTATATTTGTTTTGGTATAACCATTTTAAGTTTTTCTTTATTGAAATTAATCGGTCTTTTTCTTTATGGTGTCTGAGTTTCACATCATCAACTACAGAAATATTGAGCCATTTTATTCAGTAAATACTGTGAACACAGGACTTAGGCCTGTGGGCTTCCTAAAAACTGGTAAAAACCGATAATGCCAGACTGTGAGGAAGATGAGAGTTGGATCCAAAGTTCATGGCCCGGCTGGGCAACTTAACGAGTGGCTCTCAGAAGTAAAAAGAGGAGCAGGGTGTGGTAGCACATGTCTTTAATCCCAGCACCTGGAAGGCAGAGGAGGCAGAAGAGGGCTGGGGCTAACCCTGAAGCTATTTGAACAACTTTTTGTACTAGAGAACAAAACAAAACAAATGTGAAACATAACCAATTGTTTAACTAAAGTTTCTCCAAATATAACACTGCATAAACTCCATTAACAGGTAACCCTTATATGTTCAAAATCAGTTTGTAGGATAGTTTTTCTGTTTCTTAACAGTCTTCATGAAAAATAATTACAGAGATTAAAAAATCAGTCCAGCCAGGTACAGTGATACATGTTTGTCCTCCTAACAGTTGGGATACAGAGGCAGGAGAGTCCCCACAGTAGTGAGGCTAACCCGGACATAGCAGCACAGATTAAATAAATTTCTTGTAACCAAATAAAAACAAGATGTAAAAATACTTCCAAAATGATTTACAGGGACCAGATTATAGCTCGGTGGGCAAGAGCACTGGCAACTCGATCCTTGAATCCACATGTGGTGCAAAGAGAACCCTGTAAGTGGGGTTTCTGTCCTGCCAGTCACCTCTCTCCTACCAGCCAGCTCCCCAAATAACCGCACAGAGACTTATTATTAATTATAAATGCTTAGCTGATAGCTTAGGCTTGTTACTAACCCATATTTCTTAACTGCACTCTACCACATGGCAGTACCTTTTTTTAGCATGTCATATTCATTTCCTGCTTCTGCATCTGGTTGGCATCTCTGCATGACTCTACCCTTCTTCCTCCCAGCGTCCTCTCAGTTTGACTTTCCCACCTAATCTTTTCCTGCCTAGCTATTGGCCAATCAGCTCTTTATTAACAATGACAGCAGTACATAATTCACAGTATACAAAAGGATTATTCCACAGCATTTCCCCCTTTTTTGTTTAATTAAAAAGAAAATTTTTAACCTTTTTTTCTTTTTTGGTTTTTCGAGACAAGGTTTCTTTTTTTTTTTTTTTTTTTTTTCCGAGACAGGGTTTCTCTGTGGCTTTGGAGCCTGTCCTGGAACTAGCTCTCGTAGACCAGGTTGGCCTTGAACTCACAGAGAGCCACCTGCCTCTGCCTCCCGAGTGCTGGGATTAAAGGCGTGTGCCACCATCACCCAGCAAGACAAAGTTTCTCTATATTTTTCAAGCCTGTCCTAGAACTTGCTCTGCAGACCAGGCTGGCCTTGAACATCTGCCTGTCTCTGCTTCCTGACTGCTGGAATTAAAAGCATGTGCAACCACCACCTGATAGGAGGTTTTTAACTTTAACATAGTAAAACAATATACAACAAAAACAGTTACCAAGTAAGAATTACAGTTATAATATCCAGCCCATTTGTATTTGACAAATTTAGAGAAAATATTCCACTATCTATCTTATTTAGACTTATCTATGAGTCTAAAGTTGTATATCTAATTTACTTTTTATCATAACTAAGGAAAACTGTAAGTTTAATTATTTAGTCTTTAACTCCATCAAAGACCCCAGAAGGGTGTAATGTTACCTAATGACAGGAACATCTGGCTGCCTGGACAGTCACCCAAAGTTCTTCTGTAGCATTAGGGCATCCATCTTTGGGCTACAGGCCTTAGGATATCTAACAGACATTTCTGAGAAGCAGGGAATTTTGAAGGTATATCTTACCCAGTCTCAGCAAAGTTTGGCAGTTGCTTTCTTTTGCATCCTGCTGATCCAGTTTGGACAACAATTGAGGCAAGGGCAGTTTCTTTGCCCTGTGGCTAGCTTTTGCCACAAAGAAAGCAAACTTCGTATGGCATTTCTTGGATGCCCATCATCTTCTCGAAAGTAAATTGGTGCTTCCAGGAACAGATATATCTCACTGTCAAGAAAAACCTTATGACCAGGTGGGTGGTGGCACATGCCTTTAATCCCAGCAGTTGTGAGATAGAGGCAGGTGGATCTTTGTGCGTTCCAGGACAGCCAGGGCTACACAGAGAAACTCTGTCTGGGGGGGAAAAAAAGCCTTATTAAAACATTTTAATGCCAGGGCAGGAGAGATGGCTCAGTGGTTAAGAGCACTGCCTGCTCTTCTAAAGGTCCTGAGTTCAATTCCCAGCAACCACATGGTGGCTCACAACCATCTGTAATGAGATCTGGTGCCTTCTTCTGTTCCGAAGGCATGCTTGCAGGCAGAATACTGTATACACAATAAATACATCTTTAAAAAGAAAAGAAAAAACATTTTAATGCCAAATTCTGTAGATCTTTGAAGTTTTTGAAGATCACTTGTCTATCTAAATATGCCTGTGTATGACATAAAAAATATACCTAACATGACTATGTGTTTGATAATTATGAGTGACTATTAACCTGTATTTCTTTATTCTAAATAGCTTTCAAGGACTAAAACTTCACATTACATAATTAAATAAGCTACATAGGTACAATACCTTAAATAAAAATAGAAACATACATAAAGTATAACAAAAACATTAAGTTTGTAAGAATAAACCAGCATCCATACCAATGTAAAATGTTTGAGACTGGTAGTTGTTTCTCTCCTTTTGCCCTGTTATTTCTATATCATACCCCCCCTTTTTCCTTCAGAAACTGATCCTTGAATCTAAATGCTTTGTTTAGCTTTTGTTTTTGACCATGACCAATAATAACTTATAACTAACCCCCCCATAAATGATAACAAACATCCATAATCCATCTCTTGGGAATGTGTGCATTGTTTTTTCTAGACTACTTCCTGTTGTTTTCTGTAGTCTGGGAGCACTGGCATTTTGGGGGGAACCTTGAGAAAATCAGGATAATGGTTAAGTCTTAGATGGAGTAGTCTGTGAGGCTGGATCATCTCAGCCAGCAGCCTTGAAGCTGATCTGGATGCAGAACTCTGAGGAGACTGTAACAGAGGTGTTCTGAGATGCTGGATCACCTGCGCCATTCATTTTTATTGGTACCTGCTCCCCTCAGTTTGAAAATACATAAACTTTTAAAGGTAGCATACTTATCTGCATTAATATAATATAGACTACATTGTACACAAATCAGCCAAAGATTTTTTTTGTTTCATGTTTGAGTAGATGAAATATACTTTACATGTTTTGTAGTTTTTCTAGGTTTATTTCTTTGTAGCCAGGATTTTCAGGGTGTCAACCTTGATCAAACCTGATCATCTTTCACCTTGAATGGACCACAGCCTTTAGTTTTCTGTGGGAACAAAAGCATAACCTCTTCTACAAAGCAACACATCTCTTGACTTCCATTTTGAAGTCAAGACACCTTTAAAATATATAGACTGGTTTAATCTAGGAGCTTCCATAATCCAATGTCTCTTAGCTATTATTATGAACAAGCAGCAATGAAAAAATTCAAAGACAACACAATAACATACAGGATCTAGACACACTCTGTATGCCATCTCTATGTGGCTTTAAAGAAAAGTATTATTTTAAAGAGTATATTATTTTTAAAACTACTTTTTTCTGTGACTGTCTATACCTTTTTTCTTTCCCAAGCCTATATATTTAAACACACTGTAACCCGTGTGTTTAGAGATTTTTTTCCGTCTGAATCTGCCTTTACTGTGTATCTGTAATCTTTCCTGTTTGCATGAGCAAATCTACCATGTGCCTTGGCTCATGGTGTGCTGGCAAGGCTTGTGCTTGCAGCTCAAAGACACAGACAGCAGCCAGGAGACACCTCTCTGTATTATGGCCCATGTGAGGGACTGTAGGACTAGGAAACTATTTGGCTCTGTTTTTGTGTGTTTGAAACCTTTTTAAAAAGATTTTTCAGATCTTATGTGGATATACCTTGTCCCACATTGGGCACCATTTGTAGACAGGATTTCTGTCCTGCCTGTCAGCTCTGTCCTGCCAGCTGGTTCTCCAAGTAACCACACAGAGACGTATTATTAATTATAAATGCTCAGCTAATAGCTTAGCCTTGTTACTAACTAGCCGTTACATCTTAAATTAACCCATATTTCTTATCTATGCTCTACCATGTGGCAGCGCCTTTTTTTCAGCACTTGATGTTCATTTCTGCTTCTTCTACATCTGGCTGGCACGTATCTCTGCCCTCCTTCCTCCCAGCGTCCTCTCAGTTACGCTCTCCTGCCTGACATCTTCTTGCCTAGCTGTTGGCTAGTCAGCTCTTTACTACTAATAATAGCAATACATGTTCACAGTATATCAAAGGATTATTCCACAGCAAGAACCCAGACCTAAAAGCTGTCCTCTGACCTCCTGTGCAAGTGTGGTACATGTGTCAACTCAACAACATATACACATAACTGTCATAAAATAACTTGTCATGGCAGCACAGACCTGTAATCACAGCATCGTAATACTGTGGCAAAAGAACCCCAAGTTCTGGTTGACCAGCCTGAGCTACATAGCAAAAGACTTAACAGCAGAAACTTATAGTTGATGTGGATCTGGAGCGTTTAATGTTTAGTGTGAACAACCAGACAGCCTGTTCCTCCGCTCCAAATTAGAAAGTTTATACACTCAGACTTTTCTAATACAGAACTAATACATTATTAGTTTTTCTAATACAGAACTAATATAATTATTCACATTTAAGGTATATGTCTCAAATTTGAAAAGTAAAATGCCAGGCGGTGGTGGTGCACACCTTTAATCCTAGCACTCGGGAAGCTGAGGCAGGCAGATCTCTGTGAGTTTGAGACCAGCATGGTCTACACAGTGAGTTTCAGGACATCCAGGGCTTCACAGAGAAACCCTGTCCCCCGCAAAAAAACAAAAAGTAAAATGGGGGCTGGGAGCACAGCTCAGTGGTAGACCTGTCTGGCTTGCATTAGATCCCAGGTTCCATCCCATGGACCACAAGAAATACAAGGGCACCCCTGCCTGTCTAGTCTTACATGGAGCATCTCTGAGGTGGACACCCCTACCCATCCCAGTCTTACATGGGGCTTCTTTGAGGTGAGCCCTCTGCGTTAACACCTACATGATCCAAGCTGGTGGAAGACATGTGCAGAGGGGCATTGCTCCTGAACCTGTGTGGCAGTCCTTTTGCAAGTTGGGTTTTTTGCAATATTTTGCTTTACCAAAAAACTAAAAGAACATAACTGTTGGCCATTGGCCATAAAGAACAATTTTTGGTGATGCCTTAACCCCATGGTTTTTGTAATAAGTTCAAAGAATCAAATGACATCTCCCAACTGAGCACCTTCCACAGTACCTGTGTCTGTAAAAAAAATGGAAAACAGAGTAGACCTGATTCTAATCTGTCTAATTATACGGTAAGAATATGTTTATTATCTTGTAATTGAACTAATTGAGAAAAATTTCTACTTATCCTTAGATTCGTTTCCAAACTTTTTTATTTTCCATATTAGATAACTGTTTATCGTTCTGTATAATTGATGCTAAGGATAACTTCAACCAGGAAGAAATAAACATGTACAGCCTTGTGACTATTAGCAGTGAAAACAAGATTATATTTCAATTTCCAGGAACATTTTTGTGGCCCATGAGGTGATCAGCAAAAGGCTCCTGAGCATGGAAAAACGTTTGATTAGGATAGCATTCATGGGGCTGAGTGGGATTGGAAGCAGGCTCACGGTGGAGAGGACTGGAGTTAAGGTCCCAGCTGTCAAAGAAGAGCTTGTCTGTGTATTTTTTAAGCAAATAATGATGGATTTAAAGCTGCTTGAGTTTTTAGATTCTATTGGTGACCTTAAGGAATGGGGAAAAACTTATTTCTGTCTCAGTGTTCACTCTAGAAATTATATTTTTGTTATAAGTTTTTTTTTTTTTTTTTTTTTTTAGACAGTCTCACTGCATCCCAGGTTGGCCTCAAGCTTGTCACAATCCTGCCTCAGCGCCCCAAGTGCTAGGATTATAGTAGTTACCTAGTTTACATATATATTTATTCAAAAAGTTGCAAATAGGCTGTTTTGAAATTTTGTTTTAGGGAGTAGTAAGTAAACTACTTTCAGGAGTTTATGCAAGTTAGGGAAGTTGTGTATCTGGAGGGCACACAGTGATTTGATACGGGCTGAAGGCAGGGGAAAGAGGCACAACTCGAGGGCCTCCAGAAGGAAGACAGAAACAGCAATAAGAAAAGAGAGCGGACATAGGCCAAAGGAGGGAGGAGAGAGTGGAGATATGGAGACAGAGTTAATCTGTTCTTATTGCTCTAACAAACTACCCCAAATTTGGTAATTTATACAGAAAACAGTTCTGTTGTAGACATTGTGGTGTCACAGTGATGTCAGTACTGGGGAGGTAGAGGCTGGGAAACGTGGTGATGTCAGTACTGGGAGGTAGAGGCTGGGAAACGTGGTGATGTCAGTACTGGGAGGTAGAGGCTGGGAAACGCGGTGATGTCGGTACTGGGAGGTAGAGGCTGGGAAACGTGGTGATGTCAGTACTGGGAGGTAGAGGCTGGGAAACGTGGTGATGTCGGTACTGGGAGGTAGAGGCTGGGAAACGCGGTGATGTCAGTACTGGGAGGTAGAGGCTGGGAAACGAGCTCAAGCTCATCCTTGGCTGCAAGCTAATTCGAGGTCCTCCGGGCTCCAGGCCAGCCTGAGCTGAAAAGTGAGACCCTGACACTGGAAAGAAAGCACGTGTGTTTAGCTTAGTTTTGACTGGCGAGCCCTCGTCGCCAGCACCTCATTACTCTTAGAAGTCCTTCTGGCTGCATCGTAGCACAGCAGATGGCATCCTGTAGATGAGAGGAAGAGAAACCTGTGACTTTTTCATAGCGAGCATCGCCGCCTTCGCCAGAGCAATGCCCCCAATCTACCCATCTTTTAACCACCTCCAATACCAGTATATAGGATTACATGTAAGCCCATAGAACAGTGGTTCTCAAGGGCAAACCTCTACAAAAAATATTTATAATTCATAACAGCAGAAAATTACAGTTATGAAGTAGCAACAAAAATAATTTTATGGTGCTGGAGAGATGGCTCAGAGGTTAAGACCACTGACTGCTCTTCCGGAGGTCCTAAGTTCAATTCCCAGCAACCACATGGTGGCTCACAGCCATCTGTAATGAGATCTGGTGCCCTCTTCTGGCCAGCAAGCATACAGACAGACAGAACATTGTATACATAATAAATAAATCTTAAAAAAAATAATTTTATGGTTGGGGGTCATCATAACATGAGGAACTGTATTAGAGGGCCACAGCATTGGGAAGGTTGGAAAACACTCCTTTAGAAGATATTTAGGATACCCAGACCACCAGCACTGGAAGTTTGGGAGGCTGGGGCAGGAAAACCACAAATTTAAGACCTGAAAGGACTGGAGTAGGTTCAAAGACTGCATGGAAAATTTATCATGAGCCTCTCTAAAAAGTAAAGAAGAGGAGCTAGAGAGACAGCTCAGCACTTAAGAGTACATGCAGCCAAGGATGATCCAAATTCTTGATCCTCCTGCCTCCACCTCCAAGAGGTGGAGATAAACTTACCTCTTAAAAAAATTAAAAATTGGTAGTATTCACTACACAAAATCATTCTGAAGGACCAATAGGTAAAGGAAATCATATAAACCTCCCTAGCCAAGAAATGTAATCAGCCCAGCGTGTTGCTGCACTCCAGTGTTAGTACCTGTAATCGTAGCATTTCGGAGGCAGAGGCAGGCAGATCTCTGAGTTCCAGGCCAGCCTGGTCTACACAGTGATTTCCAGGCCAGCCAGGGCTACATGATGAGACCTTGTTTCAAAAACCGGAACAACAACAAAAAAGAAATAGAATCAAAGTTGCCACTTTTTGCATTTGTTGAAGAAAATGATCCTATGTAAATGTTGCTGTCGGGGATGTGGGAAAGGGTTCTCTTCCCAAGCCTAGTGGAAAGATGAGCTGCCATTGCAGTCTTCGGATTCTGTGGTCCCATTGGTGAGCGTATCATAGAAATGAAACCACTATTTTGTAATTGGGAATATAAATATGTTTGTTGTAGTAATTGTTTACTGTAGCAAAAGATGAGGACAGAAAGTAGTTTTCCATTAGGGAATAACTTGGCTAAATTACGTATGAGCCACAGGATGGGATATATGGATCATTTAGAAGACTGGTTAGCACTGTGGAAAATCGGCTTGAAGGGATGTCTACAAGATAGTTGATCATAGAGGAGAGAAAGAGGCTGTTTTATTTGAACTCTTAACAGTGACCCAAGAATAAAATTAAGGTATATATGCTGATATGAATGTAACTATATAAGCATGGAGTCAATCATAGCTAATAACAGGCATTATCTACATAGTCCTAATGGCACATTGAGAGGAGAAAGCAAATTAATAGAGGAAAAAAGACTGCACTGAAAAGCAAAAATGTATATTGTGCTCCCATTTGTGTAGAGTGATGCTATATCTATAAAGCCCATCTGAAATTAATATATACCTGTCCAAGAAAGCACAAATGTTACATGTATCTAGTGGTGTTCTGTCTGGTTAAAAACAGACAGAACCCAGACCCCCCCCCCCCCGCCACAGTCATACCTGTGCTGAGAAATGATGTGGGCCAAGAGGAGGACCTGGGAGTCTGTCTGTCAGAACCCGGTCAGATTAAGAAGTGAGAAGACAGCCCACCTTTTTATGGTCTTGGTGCATAGATGGACCAGCAAAAGAGAAACTGGGTTTTGGTTGCCTGACTTGAAAAGTGAAATAATTTTTTAAACAACTTAGGATTTGTAGGGAATAAAGTTTTTATTATTATAACTTGACTCCAATTTGTAATAGCATTCTAGACTACAAAGTGTCCAGAAAATTCTTTCTGCTCACCATGAACTCTATTGTATTTTTTAGGGTCTCTTTTAAAAAGACCTGTAATGCTAGGACTGTAGAGACCTGGGGAGGTGGCTGACTGCTCTGTGTGTCCTCGCCTTCCCTCAGCACATGACGGCATCGTGATTAAGATCGAGGTGCAGACCAATGATGAGGGCTCAGAAGGACTGGAGACACCAGAGCCGCTGATGGGACAAGTGGAGGAACACGGCTTTCAGGACTCAGAGCTGGGTGACCCCTGTGGAGAGCAGCCAGACCTGGACATGCAGGAACAAGAGAACACGCTGGAGGAGTCCACCGAAGGCTCCAGCGAGTTCAGTGAGCTCAAGCAGATGCTGGTGCAGCAGAGAAACTGCACGGGTAAGTTCTGCATGGTGGGGCTGCAGAGGGCCTGTCTCCTGAGAAATGGTCCTAATAAATTCAGGGTTTATTAGAATCTCCCAGCATAGGAAAGAAGTTGGTCTGCCCAAGATTGGCACAAACAAGAACTCAGAGACAGATGAGGTCAGAAGCACGTCCAAGGTCACACAGACAGTGGCAGAGCTTAAACTTCCTTCTCATTTATATTTATCTCATGCCGTTGTGACTTTGGAGTTTGATAGTTTTGCTTTGCTTTGTTTTATTTGCATAGTGTTGTCTGTTTTGAGACAAGGTCTCACTAAGTAGCCTACGCTAGCCTCCTAGTGCTGGGAATGAAAGTTTGTGCCAGCACACCCTGCAAGAAAAGCATGTTTTAAAAACATGGGCAGTCCTTGTGAGCCGACACAAGGGTCTGCTGACTCTGCCTACCATTCTGAGTCCTAACCTAGAAAGGGTTAACTCTCCTCTTTTCTTTCCCCGCCCATCCTCCCCCACCTCAGCCCCCAATGCTGGCCTGAGTCTGAGTGTGCTTTCTCTTTGCTTTCCCTGGAGTGCCCCTCTGACCTCCCTGCCAGCCTAACTCAAGCAGCACAGCTTTCCCTTCCTTTCTCCACTCTCCTCCTCTGAGCAGCTGCAGAGATTTATAGCTTGCCTGCCCTGGGCTTTTCCTTTTAAACTCTTAAAAAGAGAGAGATTCCTGTCCTTCTCTGGTCGGCTCTGGCCACAGTGCTTGTAACTACATAATCCCAGTGTCCTCATTCTGCTCCCCATGAGTGCAGTATTGTACCAGTGGGCATTCAGTGCTGATCCTGGAATATCCTTCATGACAGCTTTTTTTGGTGCTCCAGTTTTCACTGGTTGGCTGTTTGTATTTTATTTGTTTGTTTGTTTTTGAGACTGGGGGCTTCCAGTTGTAGCTTAGATTGGCCTTATTCTTGATCCCTCCTGCCTCAGCCTTCCAGATGCTGAGAGTGCAAGCATGTACCCCCACACTGGCTGTAATCTGCATCTTTTCAATTAATAACAATCTCACAGTATCCTTGGTCAAGTGATCAGCATCTAATTTATTAGATTTAAATAAGTGCCCGGAGGCCAGGTATGGAGGCTCGCTCAGCACAGCTATGTTGCCTATTTAACACTGCAGTTTATAGGCTTTGGGGCAGTGGCTTTCACTCTTCCTAACACTGTAACCCTTTAATACAGTCCCTCACATTGTGGTGGCCCCAACCATAAAATTATTTTCGGCCCTACTTCATAACTGTAATTTTGCTACTGATATGAATAATAATGTCTATATCTGTGTTTCCAGTGATCTTAGGCAATCCCCATAAAAGGGTCGTTTGACTCCCAAAGGGTCATGCAGTTCTCAGGTACAAAGGACAGGTGTAAAATTCTCTAGAAAGATTTTGTTAGAATTTAAAAACTGGACTGGAGACATAGATCAGTGGTTAAGAGGACAGTTCCCAGCACTCATGTTGGGCAGCTCAAAATTGCCTGCAGCTCCAGCTCCAGTGGGCTCCCATACCCACACACATATACACAATTAAAAGATAATAAAAAAATCTGAGTAACATTATACAGACTGAGTGGGTTATAGTTGGGAAATTGTGTGTGTGGTAGTGTGTAATAACAGCTAAGAAGGAGGCCATGAATTTGAAAAGAGCAAGGAGGAGTAAATGGGAGAGTTTGGAGGGAGGAAAGGAAGGGAAGAAATGTTATTTTCACAAAAGAAATCTGAGCAAGGTAGCACGCATCTTTAATCCTTAAGAGGCAGAGATGGGTGAACTCTTGAGTTCAAGGTCAGCCAGGGCTACATAGAGAGACCCTGTCTCAAAAGCAAAACACCTCTCCAATTAACGCTGGTTAGGAAATGCCAAATGACTATAAAACACTTGGGGAAATTTGAATGAGTCAGATGTTGCGTAGATTCTCAGGGACCCCTGTAGAACTTGGCTTTATTCAGGTCCTATGGGGACAAGCCAGACTTGGAGGTACAGGGAATCCACCAGCTGGGCACTGCAGGGCACTGCACTCTGGATCCTGAAGGAAGCCTCGAGGCTGGTGTTTTAAAAGCACCCTGTTCCTGGCTGCATAGTGAGACCTGCATCTGTAGTTCCTGGGTTGCCAGAAAACCAGAGCCCGAGTCCCAGCAGAGAAGAGCTCAGTTGTGTTTAATGTCACTCACAGGTCAGGATCTAGACTGAGAAGGAGGGAAGATTAATGGAGGTGGGTGAATGAAGGCATGATGAGTAGAGAAACAGGTGGGCTCAGGGAGGAAGAACTGTCTGAAGAAGGAGAAGGATGTTGAGTCTGCAATGCCCTTTGAGACCTCTGCCAACTCTAGGCCCCAGGTGCACCGAAAGGAGAAGTGGAACTTTGCTGTCCGACAGACTAGAGTCCATGTGCACAGCTCAGGCACGGCGTGATGGGTCTCAGGACTGGTTTCTTTCCCACTGGGGCGTGGTCCTCCAGCTACTTCATATTATGAGTACCAGGGCACCAAGTAGCCAGCTCCCCTGTTTTCTCCCCAAGAGCCCTTTTAAGTTCTGGGTTTCACAACTGGTCATCCAAAGGTAGGAATCATGGGACAGGGAACTAGATTTTCCCAAAAGGAGGAATTTGGATAAATATATATATCAAGTTGTGCGTGTGTGTAGCACAAAGTTTGTTGGTGTGGATAAGGATTAAGCCTTGTGCTTATCCAGGATCAGGGTTCTAGATAATAGCTAACCCTTTTTTTCTAACCTTGGAGCAGAGGGGATCGTGATAAAGACTGAGGAGCAGGAGGAGGAGGAGGAAGAAGAAGAGGAGGACGAGCTGCCACAGCACTTGCAATCCCTTGGGCAGCTATCCGGGAGGTACGAGGCCAGTATGTACCAGACCCCCCTTCCTGGGGAGATGTCCCCTGAGGGCGAGGAGAGCCCCCCACCCCTGCAGTTGGGCAACCCAGCAGTGAAGAGGCTGGCGCCCAGCATTCATGGGCATTCACATGGCCATGGTGAGCGGCACCTGGGTGAGAACCGTGGGTCCTCCAGCCAGCAGCAGCGGAATCGACGTGGCGAGCGGCCCTTCACTTGCATGGAGTGCGGCAAGAGCTTTCGGCTGAAGATTAATCTTATCATCCACCAGCGCAACCACATCAAGGAGGGACCCTATGAGTGTGCCGAGTGTGAGATCAGCTTCCGCCACAAGCAGCAACTCACACTTCACCAGCGCATCCACCGGGTGCGCAGTGGCTACGCCTCCCCCGAACGCGGGTCAGCTTTCAATCCCAAGCACTCACTCAAGCAGCGCCCCAAGTCGCCCAGCTCAGGCAGTGGTGGTGGCCCCAAGCCCTACAAGTGTCCCGAGTGTGACAGCAGCTTCAGCCACAAGTCAAGTCTGACCAAGCACCAGATCACACATACGGGAGAGAGGCCCTACACGTGCCCGGAATGCAAGAAGAGCTTCCGCTTGCACATCAGCCTGGTGATCCACCAGCGTGTGCATGCTGGCAAGCACGAGGTCTCCTTCATTTGCAGCCTGTGCGGCAAGAGCTTCAGCCGCCCATCGCACCTGCTGCGCCACCAGCGGACTCACACCGGCGAAAGGCCCTTCAAGTGCCCGGAGTGCGAGAAGAGCTTCAGCGAAAAATCTAAGCTCACCAACCACTGCCGCGTGCACTCGCGCGAACGGCCGCATGCATGCCCCGAATGCGGCAAGAGCTTCATCCGCAAGCACCACCTGCTGGAACACCGGCGCATCCACACGGGTGAGCGGCCCTACCACTGCGCCGAGTGTGGCAAGCGCTTCACGCAGAAACACCACCTGCTGGAGCACCAGCGAGCGCACACTGGCGAGCGGCCCTACCCCTGCACGCACTGCGCCAAGTGCTTCCGCTACAAACAGTCGCTCAAGTACCACCTGCGGACCCACACGGGCGAGTGAGCATGCGCCCCGCCCCTGCCCCGGCCAGATGAGCAGCTAGGTGCAAGGGTCTAAGGCCCCTGGGACCGGTGCCTCAGTTGCCCCCAGGCTGAGCCCAGTGGGCGGGAGCGGGGCGCCCCAAGCCCTTTTGCTGTGAACCCTCCTCCCCTCCTGTCCCTTCTCCCCAGGACGGGTAGTAAGACCAGGTCGCTTGTTGCCTGCTTCCCCCAGGGTCCCAGGGGGGGAGCGCTTGGGGCTGGGGAACCCCTTCAGGCTGTTAATTTCCTTGACAATAAAATGGATGAAAACAATCTGCACGGGGGCAGTGATTTGGCTGCCAGCCACTCGCAGGCGCGATGCACGGCCATTTAGTCGGGGATAGAACTTTCTAATTACCTTTTGGATACTGTGGTTCTATTTGATAATAATAGAGTAATTTTTAAAAGACGAGTGTTTCCTGTTTGCTGTTCTTGTTTGGTTTGTAAGGGGAGGGGCTGAAGTGGCCCGAGGGGCGTGTATTTAGTATCACCTAACACAACTGTTGTCTCATTGTCCCTGCTGGGGGGGGATAAGGAGAAGCAGATGCCACTGACTATAAAGTCAAGAGGAGGGACATTGCTGACCAACTTGAAGGCCTGAAGACTGGGGAAGGTGAGCAGTCACAACTAGCTCCATCAGGGCGTTATTTTTTCAACTTTATTTTTAATTATGTGAGGGTGGGACTTGTTTGTGTGCGCGCATGCATGAATGCTTATGTAGTCCAAAGTCACACGAAAGAAAATGACAGCCAAGATTTTTGTCTATTTACTTTTTGGGTTTTAGTATTCTGAAGCAGGCTCTTGCACCCACCCAGGCTGGTCTGGACTCACTGTGTAGCCCAGGCTGGTCTCAAACTCATGGCATTTTTTTTTTTTTTTTTAAAGACAGGGTGTCACTATATACCTCTGGCTGGTCTGGAACTGTGTAGACCAGAGTGTCCTGGAACTGATAGCGATTCCCCCTGCCTCTGCCTCCAAGTGCTGGAATTAAAGACCTGAACCACCTATGTCTGGTTACAGCTCAGATTTGAACCCAAGTCTTCAACCCAAAAAGCCATGTTTGATCCTAAAGTTCTTTCCCTGGGATCTGGAAGTTGTTGGAAAGAGAAAGCCAGTCTGTTATCTATTCCATTTATACCAGATTGTTTTTCATTGAAATTAAGATTGAGGGAAAGGACATCTATTAAGGGAATAGACTGTGTGTTTGTCAAAATGATGAGTGTCCTAAGGATGGAAATGAATTTTAGTGGGAGAGAAAACTCTAGAGCAAGACAGCATTTTCTAGTAGGAGCCATTAAGTGGACAACTGATGAGTTTTCTCGGCCATCTCAGAGATTCTTGTCAGGGGCAAGAGGAAGCAGATGAAGTAAGGTGTGGGTCTGGAACCATTAGAATTACCTGGCTGCGTAGCCTCCAGAATTAGGTACTGGGCTCTGTGAGGAAACAGAGCCTAAGAAACCATTGCTGCCTTGGCAGAGCTGGGCTGGGGCAGCTTTGGGGTCTGGGGAAGCTTGGGCTTCAGGGAGAACTTTTTCTCACTTATCACTGGCAAAAAAAAAAAAAAAAAAAAAAAAAGGCCACATCTTCAATTTTCCACCTGTATCCTTCCTCAGAGCAGTTCCAACAGGCAGGTGCCAGGCAGACCTTTCCCGGGGCGTGTGTGTCAGGTCTTCAGATTAAGGGATCAGGGACTGAGGCCCTGTAGGCCCTTCTGTTGCCAGGGCAATGCTGAGTCAGGCCCAGGCCTCTGGATCAGCCTTCTGGGAAGTGATTTGGCTGCAGCATCGTCTTCTCATAGTGGGAACCTTTAAATTAAAATTTCTTCAGAGTTGATTTTGAATTGATCACTTCTAGTTGGGTTCCTTGAAATGTGTTTTTGAAGTAAACACACAATTCTTTTCTATTTCTGACAAAGGATAGCCGCAGACTCAAAGAATTAAAGAAGTAAAGAAAGGAGAAAGAAAAGGAATTCAGCCTAATACTACTGAGAGTGGCCTTACATAAAAACTGGTCTGAAATCATCTCTCAGTTTATTAAGAATAATGACGATAACCTATGTTTAATTTACTATTACCATATTCTAGGCATTGTACAAGACAAATGCTTCTGTCTCATCCTGTGACAAGCTATGAAATTGCTGTCCCCATCCCTTCTAACAGATGACTGTCAGACATCAGCCCAAACTTGCTTGGCCAGAACTTAACCTAAGCTCGGCCCCAAAGTATTTGCTGTCATGCCTCCCAGTTTCTACCCAGATGATCCTTAAGAAAAGGAGGCAAAACCTGCAGCTCTGACTCATGGACACCTCCATTAAGCCTGGACCTGGCTGAAGGCAGACATCTTCCAACCCTGCCATTCCTTAACCAAGATCTAGTAGATGCTGCCCACTTAGTGGAATGGGACTCAGAGAAGGCTGTCAGTTTGCCTGTTTGTCAAAATGATGGCTGTCGTGACAGGAGCTACTTTGTGTCCTGAGGTTAGCAAGAGGCTACCACCTCCTGAGGTTCTGTCTGAGGCTGGGACCTAAGAAACCCTTTGTGCAATGATCAGAGCAGCAGTTGGGGAAAGAGATTCTTTTGTTGTTTAATTCTGGTTTTGGTTTTTCGAGACAGGGTTTCTCTGTGTAACTCTCACTGTCCTGGAACTCCTCTGTAGACCAGGCTGGCCTCAAACTCAAAGAGATCTGTTGTAGAATATTTGTTTACACTGTAAAGATGTGTCTCTGCCTAAGGTACCTTCTGATTGGTTTAATAAAGAACTACATGGTCAATAGCTAGACAGAAAAAAAATAGGTGGAACTTCCAAATAGAGAGAGGAAAAACTGAGAGGAGGGATCTAGGTGCAATTTTGCCAACAGACTCGAACAAGTCAAATGTGCCTTACTAAGAAGAGGTAACCGAGCCACATGATAAAATGTAGATTTAAAAAATATGAGTTTAATTAAGTTATAAAGACTAGTTGGGAAAAAAGCCTAAACTAAGGCCAAGCTCTCATAAGAAGTCTCCGGGTCTTTATTTGAAGGCTGGTGATCCAAAGATAGTCCAACAAGAAAACTTGCTACAGAGATCTGCCTGCTTCCTGAGTGCTGGGATTA
Organism: Ondatra zibethicus; assembly: GCA_004026605.1. NCBI lineage: Eukaryota > Metazoa > Chordata > Mammalia > Rodentia > Cricetidae > Ondatra > Ondatra zibethicus. The sequence goes on from PVIU01004647.1 coordinate 105,076, forward strand.
AAGGTGTGTGCCAGCACTGCCTGGCAGGAAAAGAGATTCTTAGAAGAAAAAGGCACTATTAAAGTAACACACGCTGCCTCCGTGCTGCAGGACCAGAGCTCCCATCGCTCCTGACATGAATGAGAACAAATGCTAAACTAACCCAAGCCAACTTGGGATGTGTGATGTTCCTGACTTGACCTCCAGTGTAGCTGGGATTACAGATGCCACCAGGCCTGGCTCAGAATCTTCTTTGTTTGTTTGTTTTGTTTTCCAAGATAGGGTTTCTTTGTGTAGCCCTGGTTGTCCTGGAACTCACTCTATAGACTAGACTGGGCTCAAACTCAGAGATCCACCTGCGTCTGCCTCCCTAGTGCTAGAATTAAAGGTGTGCACCGCAGGCTTAAGCAAGTGCTCTTACCATTCTGCCACCGTCTAAGAAAAAATTTTGTGTGGGGGCTGGAGAGCTGGCTCAACAGTTAAGAGCACTAGCTAGTCTTCCAGAGGAACAGGGTTTGAGTCCCAGTGCCCACATGGCAGCTCACAACTGTTAGTAACTCCAGTCCCAGGGGATCTGCTGCCTTCTGCTGGCCTCTCAGGACACCAGGAACACGTGACACACAGACATACATACTGGCAGAATGCCCATACACATAAATAAAAAGTTTGTGTGTATACTTACCTACTTGGGCATAGTAAACAATGAAAATTGCATTAATTTTGTCCAAAAGCAGAAGTACATTGGTTCTCCCAATAATTTAATGTTAATTAATGTAAAACTAAAACGATCACTCATTTTTGTTTTTAATCCTGTGGTTGCTTAACTTGAATTAACCAGTGCCTTATTCAACCAAAAGTTTATGCTACGTCTTCAAGTAAATTTGGGGGAAAAAATGTTAAAGGTTTCAGAATGCTGGGGGAGGGAGATCTTTAGCAATGTGTTGGTGCACACCTTTAGTGCCAGCACTAGGGAGACAGGGCCAGACAGATCTCTGTAAGTTCCAGATCAGCCACTGCTATGTGGTGAGACCTTGTCTCAAAACACAAAACAAGTAATATGATAATAATTACCAAAACAAACAAGTCAAAATCTAGACCAACCGAGATGATCTCTGTATATTTGATTCAAACAGTAGACATATTGAGAGAAATAGAGATGCATTTTTCTTGCCAGCTGCCTGAAGTCTTGGAACAAATGTTAACTTCACCCAAACAGATGCGGGTGTTCATTTTATGGAAAAGATTAACTCGCCTTAGCACATAATCACAGAATTTGAAATTTTTACTTAAAACATTTTCCCCCTCAAATGAAAATAGTAGGTTTGTTCTTTCTTTTCTTTCTTTCTTTCTTCCTTCCTTCCTTCCTTCCTTCCTTCGTTTCTTTCTTTCTTTCTTTCTTTCTTTCTTTCTTTCTTTCTTTCTGGCTTTAAAAAAAGAATTTCTGAATTCTTTTTCTTTGGTTTTTTAAGACAGGGTTTCTCTGTGTAACAGCCTTGTCTTTTCTTGGAACTTGCTCTGTAGACCAGGCTGGCCTCGAACTCACAGAAATCCACCCACTTCTGCCTCCCGAGTGCTGGGATTAAAAGCCTACACACCGCTGCCTAGAAAATTTCTGAATTCTAAGCATCAAAACCTTTTAGGTGAACAAATGACTTATTTTTCTGCTAATCAAGTTCTCTCCTAAATGTGACCAAAGAAATGTGTGTTAGGTGCCATCTGGCATGAGAACTTGTAGCCATTTCCACACCTGTGGTTTTAACATGAAGTGTGTCACTAGGAAGGGCCTACTGCCCCTCTCTCTCTTTTAAAGGCGGAGTCTCTTGGAGCCAGGGTGGCAGAGAGCGCACTATGTGTGGAAGGATGACCGTCTGCCTCGTCTCCCAAGTGCTGAAAGAACCAGATTCATCAACTGTACAGAGATTTGCCAGATCCGCAGTTCTAACTTTCTGCACTGTGCCTGTATTCTCGAACTTTTGTTTTAAGCCTCTGAATCCCCTGTTTATGTCTAACCATGTCCATGGCAAGGCATTCTCCTGATGGCCACTGCTGTGGCTTCTGTGAGGGGACCACCAAGGTGCAAGCTTTAAGTCCAAGGTTCTGGCCAAGTCCATATGATTCTTCCTAACAGGTCCGAGTCTCAAACCAAGCTCTGTGTGTTTAATTTTTTTAGGGACACTTGCCATAGTTATCTCAGTCTTGGATAGAGCAAAGTTTCTTAACTTTAATTTTCTTTTGTGTTTCGTATGCTTGGCAGATATTCCTATCAGAAAATGGTAAGTCTCTATAACCTCACCAGGAAAATCTCAGAAGCCAAAACTACCAGGAATTCCTGGAAGGCTTTGGAAATGACCGCACAGATGTCCTTAAAGGCTACATTATAATGGCAGCACATGCTTCTGCTGCCTCTGCCTGAGAAGATTCGTGGACCTCACCTCACAGCTTGTGAGCATCCTGGAGAGGCTGTGCTGTCCTGGGGTTAGTGACTTCCTTGGGTCACTCAGTGGCCATCATGTGTTTTGATTTTCCCCATGAATAGGGATAGCTTTTACTTTTTGTGCTTACTCTGGAATCTTAACACCTGGGCAGTATATAAGGATCTAGTGGATAAATATGCTACAGGTCAACAATGATTTAAAAACTGCCTTGGTAGAATTTTGTTGTTTTCTAGACAGGGTGTCACTAAGCCACTCTGGCTGGTCTGGAGCTTACTAGGTTGTCCTCAAACTCCCCTGACTCTGTCTCTCAAGTGCTGGGATTCAATACCACCATCCCACCATCCAATACTACCCTCCCAGTCAGAAATACTTTTCTTCTTCTTCTTCTTCTTCTTCTTCTTCTTCTTCTTCTTCTTCTTCTTCTTCTTCTTCTTCTTCTTCTTCTTCTTCTTCTTCCTCTTCCTCTTCTTCCTCCTCCTCCTTCTGTGTGTGTGTCGGGGGCAGGTTCGAGACAGGGTTTCTCTGCAGCTTTGGAGCCTGTCTTGGAACTTACTCTGTAGACCAGGCTGGCCTCGAACTCACAAAGACCGCCTAACTCTGCCTCCCGAGTGCTGGGATTAAAGGAGTACACCAAAAATACTTTTCTTAATTATAGGCAATCCCAAACCAGAGCCATGTGTGGTGGCATAGCAATCCCAGTGCTCAGTAGCTGAGACTAGCCTGTGCTACATAGCAGACTGGAGGCCAACCAGGGCTATAGCAAAATTCTATCTCAAAAACAAAAAATCTAAAACCTTTAAATGATTTTCTGTTTTAGTATGCAGTCATTCTAGCATTCTCTCTCTCATATTTAGCCCACTTACTAGGTAGAGAGTCTCCAGGTCAGATCACTGCCAAAGCCTCCAAATGGATACCCATTGTACAAAAGAAGGAAGGTCACCCACAAGTCTGATAAGGAATCCAAGGACAGGCAGGCTGCAAAGTCAGATCCAGGGAAGATGGTATGATTGGCTACCTCCACGTCCCAAGGACCACCTTTTGACTGAGCACAAACTGCTAGAAACCAAAATAAACCATATTCTGAGGCTCTTGTTTTAGATGCTTGACTTGGCTCTCTGCCCACCCTCTAAGGCACACAAAGAAGCTCTGACCCTGGGAAAAATCACCCAAACCCAGTCCTCCAACCCCTTACAAATCCCCTCAAGCCCTCTGGATTCCCAAAGAACCCACCCCACCCCCAGGGTGGCCTTGATCTCCCTAGCTGGCCTCAGAGCCCGTCATTTCTGCCCGAGAGACTTTATAGCAAACTTTCCTGAACACTCGTGAAATCCAGCCGTGTGTGCCTCACAGATTCTGAGTGTGGCAGAGATAACACAACCAAGGCTCAAAAAAAATCTTATTTTCTAATCCCCAAAACGTAGCTTATAGGTTTCTATATATTTTCAATAAATGTAAATAAATATTCTGCTTATACATTTAAACTAATTATAATGTTGTGGATTCCAAACATCCTCCTGCCCAGCAACTTCTCCCTAGGCCGTGCCCACTGCAGGATCCACTGCAAGCCACGCCACGTCGGGCCGCGCTGGCCGTTGTGCTGCCCCCTGGCGGCCAGCACCGAGAAGGCCTCGGAGGCCAGCGCCGTACCTGGCTGCTGGCGGCCGCTCTAGGAACGTGAGGGGGGCCTCTCGGTGGTGGTGGCGCGGGCCGTTTCCGCGCGCCCAGTCCGCGAGCCACGCCCAGGGGTGGCCGGTCCCCGAAAGGCCAGCCCCAGCGTCGCCTGCCAGTGCAGTGCCATTTTCCTGCAACAGTTCCTCAGTGCCAGCGTCCTCGTTGTCCTGCACCCTCGAACCAGCCCGGCACAGTTCTCTGAATCTTGTGCCGTCCTTTCGTTCCTTATGCAAATCCCCGTGCAAACACAATTGTAGGTACTCCAGGCAAGGTCTCCAGAATTTGCAGCGCATAATAGATACGAGGTTTACCCCAGCCGGTGGCTCAAGCCAGTTGCAGCGAAGAAAGCCAATAGCGAGGAAAAAGTAATTAATCAGTCCTTTAAGGTTTAATTAATTTAAAATTATTTGTATGTGTCTGTGAGCGTGGATGCGTGCACATGAGTGCAGTACCCACAAAGGCTAGGTTGTGAGCTGCGTGATATGGGTGCTGGGACCTGAGCTCCAGTCCTCTGCAGGAGCGGCCATCTCTCCAGTCATTCTGGTTTTTGTTTTTAACATTTATTTTATTTTACGTGTATGAAGTGTTTTACCTGCATGTATACATGTGCACCTCAGAGGTCAGAAGAAGGTGTTGGGTCCCTTGGCACTGGAGTTATGAGACATCATATAGGTGCTGAGAACTGACCCCTGGTCCTCTTGCAAGAGCTTTTTACGCTCAACTATCCTCCAGACTTTTTTTAGAGGAAGCCCTTACTACAGGGCCCTGGGTGTCCTAGAACTTGCTATGTAGATGACCTCCTCCCAAGAGCTGGGTCACCACACCCACTGAGTCTCACAGTTTTGGAGGCCAGAAGATCAAGTTCAATATGTGACAGATTGATTCTTCCTGGATGTGTTAATCTGAGTTCCGCCTTGGTGACCCATACCCCATTCTTACCGTTGAAGATGGGGTGCCTGTAGCCCAAAAGTCCCTCTTTTGGTAAGCCATCAGAAACTAATGATGGCTTAAGACAACGTGTAACTTCATATTAAATCCTGTCTGCATGTTAAAGAACACATCCTCCATTGATGTAATAGTTGACAATTCCCATGTCTATGTCTGGGAAGACCCTTTGAGACAGATGTGGTGGGAGAGAGAGAGGTGTCAGACTTCTCTGCAAAGCTCTCAAAAAGCATGCCACCACTCTCCTTGTGAGCCTGCCTGCTGCCATTCCTTTTCCTCTGTAACTTCCTAGACACCAAGAGTTGAATTGACTATGGAGTTTATCTCCTACTTCTCCTATTCTTGGAAAATAATAAAAGTCTCAGTGCTTCCACAATTCCTAACAGAAAAGGAACCCACTTTAGGTACAAAAACTAGAACCTGAAGCCGTGGGAAAATAATCTGTTTCCTGCCTGTCTCTTACCTTCTGATGGTTGCTCAGCAAACCTTGACTTATAGACCCACCTGCTTCAGCCAGAAACACTTCAATTCCTACCTGTGGGAGGTCCCTACAGGCTTTATAGCCAGCAGGGAAAATATCTCCATTGTTGGGTCCTAACTACTCCCTCACTGGAAGGAGTGAGAAGGTACAGTGTCAATGGCAGATGTCAGGAGTCCATGAAAGGGACAAGGCAGACTCGTTTATTTAGCAATGGGGAAAACCTTATATACCTTTCCAGCACCCATGCATTCCGATCTGTTGACATCCCATGGTTGCCCTCATTGGCTAGGCACGATCAGGACCTCTGGCAGCACCAGGCAGATCCCATGCTGGCTCCTCTTGGGCTGGTAGGCTGTGACTTCCTACACCTGGTGACCACTGCTGGGCAATCAGGACCTCTGGCAGCACCAGGCAGACCCCAGGCTGGCTCCTCTTGGGCTGGTAGGCTGTGATTTCCTACACCCGGTGACCACTGCTGGGCCCAGACCACTTGGGTCTGACATCAGTTCATTCATTTCTGCCATATTTAAGCATAGCACAATTTGGGGGAAGTTTTCATGTAACGACTCAGCCTGGTGAGTACAACAGAACTTAAGGCACGTTTACACTGAAGCTCTTTACAAAGAACACGTGACCCATCTGTAAGAGGGGTTCTTGTTGACTTAGAATCAACAGTCAAGAGTCTAGGGGAAATGACTGAGTTAAACATAATGCCTGTGGGAATCAGGATTTGGCCCGGCCCTGTGGCCCTAAGTTAACACAGAAGTCACGTTAAAGTTCAAATGACATTTCTCACAAGGATGAGGTTTATGACCTAGAAGTAATGCTCCAGGTCCTAGGGGGAAAGGGTTTGGAATAAATAAAACATAATTTCTGGAAGATACGGGTGGACCCTGGCTCATCAGAGAGCAAAGGATCAACAGGTTGTAAGCTACATCCATTCCCAGCATTCCAGGAGGAAGGGTCTAAGCATCTCTTTCCTTTGAAGGATACCTGCGAGTTTAATATTCCTGGCTTCTCCTGTGCTTATCTCTGTGTGCCCATGTTTTAGCCCCCACACTACCTGTAGCAGCCTGAGGAGTAAGATAGAGCTGAGATTATTGGCACATGTCAGAAAAGAATTTCAGAGCTGGTCCCAAAGGTGAACTCCTGTAAGTCAAGCCCTTGGGAGATGGAGGCATCAGAATCAGGTTCAAAGTCATCCTCAGCTACATAGTTAGTAGCTTGTGTTTCATGAGACCCTGTATCAAAAAACAAAACAAAACAAAAAAGAATCTCAGGACAAGTCATGGTGAAAGAAATTTGGAGTTCTTGAAAAATAGAGTTTAATATAATTTGACCACAGATATTAAAAGAAAGCCAGGCAGTGGCGGTGCCCACCTTTAATTCCAGCATTTGAGAGGCACAGGCAGGCAGATCTCTGTAAGTTTGAGGTCAGCCTGGTCTACAGAGTGAGTTCCAGGACAACTAGGGCTGCACATAGAAACCCTGTCTCAAAGAACAAAACCAAAAATAAAACAAAGAAACTAAGGAGTAAGAGAGAGATAAATTGGGTATGGCCCATGGCTGTAATCCCAGCATTTGAGATCAGAAATTCAAATTCATCCTCAGTTACACAGCTAATGTGAGATCAACCTGGGCAACATGAGACCCTATATCCAAAGAAGACGAGGAGGGGGAGGAGGAGGAGGGAGAAGAGGAGGAGGAAAGGGACAAGGAGAAGCAGCAGGGGCTGGACAGACAGCTCAGTAGTTAAGAGCATCTTTTGCTCTTCCAGGGGAATCAGACTTAATTCCTAACACTCAGAAAGCAGGGGAGGACATCAGATTCCCCCAGAACTGGAGTTCCTAACTACACACAGTTAGGTGCCTGTATCCTAACTCCAATCCTCTGCAAGAGTTCTTAAGTCATTATCACTCCTGCCCCAAGGAATTCTAAACTATGCCTAGAACACAAGGAAGTCAAGATGTGTTTTGATTATAAACATACTTCATAATTTTTTGGTTTCATTGTTTGTTTATCCATTCATTCATTTATTGTTTTTGTTTGTTTGTTTTTGTTTTTGAGACAGGGTTTCTTTGTGTAGTCCTGGCTGTTCTAGAAATCACTCTGTAGACCAGGCTGGCCTCAGACTCACAGAGATCTGAGAAGAGATCTGCTTCCCAACTGTTGGGATTAAAGGTGTGTGCCACTACCACCTGGCACACTGGGAGATTGTTAGAACAAGAATGCTAGTGAAACAGCTCAGATTGCAGCCCTTAGCCTCCTCTCTGCTGGCCCGCGGTGCCACAGCCTCCTCTCTGCTGGCCCGCGGTGGCACAGCCTCCAGTGGTGTCGCAGCCTCCTCTCATCTCTGTCAACCCGTCATGTCACAGCCTCCTGTACTGTCCTGTGGTGCTGTCCCAGCCTCCATCACATGCTCAATATTCTCCACCTTCCCAGCCATAGACATCTTAGTCAACTTATATTCTGGGTCCCATCCCCCACTCCCACCCCTGCCACTTTTTGGAAATGTCTCTGTCTAGGGGAGTTCTTGGAACTGCTCAGTTGAGGGTGACATCTTGCCTTGCCTTGTTCCAGGCTCTCAGCACTTACCACAGTTCTACCAAGGCAGCGCTAAGTGACTATGGTGTGCTCACCTGAACTCCTGGACGAGCAACCTCTCCTCAAGGGTGGGAACCAGGAAGGCTGCATCAAGTTTATTGAACTCAGTAACTCAGCATGGCTGAGGTGCTTTCAGGGTGACATGGGAAGCCTGTTTCAACAGGACCAGCCAGAGAATGAATGCTTATGTGAAGCCCCCTGGAGCTGTGGGCTGCTCTCGGGATGCAGTGGGATATTATTTTAACTGGGCAAAGATGTGTAACATTGTTAATGCCACAGAATATTACCTTAACTGTGTAAAGGTGTGTTACTTTTGTTTCTGCTGCATTTGTTTAATTATGAAAGGATGTGTTACATTTGTTTAACTATGTAAAGATGTTACATTTGTTTCACCTTGCCTGCCCAAACACCTGATTGGTCTGATAAAGAGCTGAACGGCCAATAGCTGGGCAGGAGAAAGGATAGACAGGTTAGCAGGCAGAGAGAATAAAGAGAAATCTAGGCAAGGAAAGAGCTGGAGGAATGAGAGAAGAGAGAGGAGGAGAGAACAAAAAAGAAACCCTGAGGGGAAAGGTAGATGAAGAGAAACAAGATCAAGTAAGTTGAAAGAGCTAGCCAAGGTCTTTCCAAGGATGTCTTTCACGCCTGTGGATGACGCCCCGGAGTGAGAGCTTACATCTTTTCTTTTGCGGTTTATTGTTGAACCAGTAAAGTCAGTGAACCCTAAAAAAAAAAAAGAAGAAGAAGAAAAAAAAAGAGCTAGTCAAAATGGAGCTAACCTAAGGCCAAGAGCTAATAATAAACCTCTGTATCATGATTTGGGATCTGGTTGGTGGCTTAAAAGAAAAAGCCTGGTACATTTTGGTGTTCAAACATGGGCCCCGTATTCCATGTAGGGCCTGAGAAAGCTGAGGAAAAAAAGATATGACTCCTTTAATAAACACTGCTTTATGACAGAGCATTTAAACTGCATTGTTTATGCTAAATAGAAGCAAAAAGGTAAGCAGGGAGCCAGCATTCCAGAGCTGGGGGTTTGAATCCTCAATCAAACACTTCCAGAACAGACTTAAGGCTCTCACAGACCTGAGAAGGGGGCTGAGCCAGCCACCAAAGCCATGGTGGAGGAACCAGCTGCAGCTTAGCTTAGCAGTTTTTTGCTCATGGAGACAAAGACTAGAGCTAGGCAGTAAAGCAGGTGAAGATGAAAAAAAAAAACCTCTAAATAGGTTCCAGTGTGTATAAAAATGTGCATAGGCTTAAGAAAGAAAAGAGAAAGGGTATAGATAGTCATAGAAAAAAATAGCTTAAGAATGATAAACATTTTAAATAGAGAAGTAATGTAATATGTAAAAAATAAGCCACGTGTAGATGAGAAATACACAGGGGGTCTGCTGTGTTAATTTTCAGTGCTTTTAATGCTGGAGAGTGGAAGGCAGCTGCCGAGAGACGGGATTACAACAGGAACTGCTGAACTAAACCAGCCTAGATGCTTTTAAGAATGCCTTAGCTTTAAAATAGAACTTTAAAATGTATTGCTCTGGGGAAGAGGTTATGCTTCTGTTTCCACAGGAAATGAAAGGCTGTGGATTCATTCAAGGTTGATAGTGATCAGGTTTGATGAGGGAGACCTGAAAATCCTGGCTATGGACATAAAGAAATAAACCTAGAAAAATGACAAGACAAGTGACATATATTTTTACCAAAGATAAGACAAAAAAACATGAAACAAAATCATTTTTGATTGGTTTGTGTACAATGGACAGTCTATGCTTGCGTTAATGCAGATATGTAGGTTACCTTTGCAAGTTTGTGTGTTTTTAGAGCAAGGGGACCGGACACGAATGAAAGCAGGTGGCCCAGGTATCCAGCCTCTGAGACCGCCTCTGTTCCAGTTTCCTCAGAGTTCTGCATCCAGAACAGTTTCAAGGCTTCTGACTGAGATGGTGCAGCCTCACAGACTATTCTACCCAGAACTGCAGATAAGCCTTGTGCTTTCCCATTGCACAGAGATGGGACAACAAATATTACAATTAATTTTCCCAGGAGCTAGCCAGGCAGTAGTTTCCTGAATCAATGTCAGGGCAACAGGCCTTACCGGCATGACTGTCCCTGATGACACACATGTTTCCCCTAGGAGAAGAAGGCTGTATAGTTTCTGAACATCTGCAGCCACCACTGACGCCTGTCCTGAGGAAGGACTCTCAGCTGGAAGGGAGGTACAGCAGGGATAAGCAGAAGCAAGCCACACTCCAGGGAGGTCTGAGGTTCAGACTCTGAAAACGCCAAATCTCCTGAGGCCAGCTTTGGATGTTGCCACCATCCCTGAGGTGCTGGGCAATTTGGAGCTTCTTTCAGACAGAGCTCAAAGGAATTTTCCAGTGGCTCCAAGAGTTTGTGAGTATTCCTTTATTTTCCTTCCTTTTTTCTCTTTTCTGTTTATTGTGTATGTGTGCATGCACACACACCACAACACATGTGGAGGTCAGGATAATACAGTGGAGCACACCAGTAACCCCGCTTCCACTTCCTTTTCTATGTGTATTTAGGTATTTTACCTGAATGTGTGTCTGTGTCAGATCCCTGGGGACTGGATCGCAGACAGTGGTGAGCCACCATGTGGGTGCTAGGAATTAAGGGCACTCACATCTTTTGTTTTCAATTGTTTTGGGTTTGCTTTGCTTGTTTGAGACAGGCTCTCATGTAATCCAGGCCAACTTCAAATTCACTGTGTAGCTAAGGATGACTTTAAACTCCTGATCATTCTGCTGCAGCCTTTCAAGCGCTGGGACTCCGGGCATACAGCACCATGCCAGCAATCCAGCAGCTTTGATGATTTCAATGCAGGCATGCTGTGGATCGCTTGACCGGCCACTTTATAATCAAGAGCTACTTATAGACACTCAGTGTTTTAGAATGTCTGTGTGCTTGATTTCCCTCCAGGGTACTCTAGCATTTGCGACGGCAGGACGGAAGCCGGCTATATTGTCAGAGGAGGACTGGGGTCAATGGGGTGGTCACATGCTCGGCAGCCTCATGAGCATCTCAAGCAGAGCCTATCGTATCCAGCACCGAATGGCTGTTAATGTGAAAGTCCGAAGACTTTGGTTTTTTGTCTGTTTGCTTGAGACAGGATCCTATGCTGTAGCTGGCCTCAAGCTTGTGGTGATCTCCTGCCTCAGTCTCCCAAATGCTGGGATTAAGTCATTGCTCCCAGCTTCATTTGCATTTGTTTCTAAAATTATTTTGCCTTAGCAATCTGTGAAACTTGAAGCATGGGCATTTATGTCTTAGCCTGTGCACCTGTCTGTATACAAATACAAGCGTTAGAATAAACTAAACCCTGGGAGACTAAGGAAGCACTTCCTGTTTAAGGGGGGACAAGAAATGGGTAGCAGGGTGACATGGAGACTGTGGGAGAGCAGAATGAGGTCTTAAGTTTCTCTGAGCAGCATTTTGTGACTTTCGATTCGGAGTTGCTCAAGCGTTCCCAAAAAAGCTCAGTTAGCCAGATACAGTGGTATAGCCTGTAATCCTGGCACTCAGAAGGCTTATGAGCCAGTTCAAGGTGAGCCTAGGCTACACATGTGTTCCAGGAAACCAGGGCTACATACACCCTGTTTGGAAAAAGCAAAAACCAAACAACAAACTTGGGTGGGTAAATGAACCAACTGGAGGAGAATTTTTACTGCTTGTTATGTTCCTTTTGACTGAAAGCTCTGTGAATCCAAAGTTCATGTTTTTGGTTTTTTGTTTGTTTGTTTGTTTTTTTTTTTTTGGTTTTTCGAGACAGGGTTTCTCTGTAGCTTTGGAGCCTGTCCTGGAACTAGCTGTGTAGACCTCGAACTCACAGAGATCCGCCTGCCTCTGCCTCCCGAATGCTGGCATTAAAAGCATGCGCCACCACCACCCGGCCAGAGTTCATGTTTTAAAAGAACAGTTGAGCTAGGCATGGGGGCACACACCTTTAATCCCAGCACTCGGGAGGCAGAAGCAGGTGGATCTCTGTGAGTTCGAGGCCAGATCTACATAGAAAGGAGTTCCAGGACAGGCAGAGCTACATAGTGAGACTTGTCTAAAAATATATTTTTTTTAATTTTCAAAAAACAAAGTACAATTTAAAGTTGGATATGAGCTGGAGAGATGCTCAGTGCTTAAGAGCATGGGCTGCTCTTGCAGAGGACCCAGGTTCTGTCCCCAGCACCTGCCACCGGCTCTGGGGATCTGACGTCCTCTTCTGATCTCCTCAGGCACTACACACATACACACATGCAGGCAAAACAGCTGTGCACATAGAATGCATGTGTGTTTAAAAGGAAAGCTGGCAGACACTCACTGTCTTCCTCCCCTTTCGCTTTCCTTTGGTGTTCTCCTCCTTTCCCCTCCTCTTTTCTTTCTTTCTTTTTTCTTTTTTTTCCCACTATTTTGAGGAAGAATCTAAGCTCCCCAGGTAACTCTCTGGAGGCCCTGCAAAGCGAATTTGCATTGGCCTCACCCAGTCTCCGAGTGGAACCACTGGTTGCCAAGTTTTGCTTTTACCAGGCTGTGCGCTGCAGAGCTCAGGAAACTGACATCAGCACAGCATAACCAGTGGCAGAACCAACTGGGCATGGCTAGACATCTTCAAGAACATGATGAGGAGACCCTGAGAAGAGCATGGACGTATGCAGCAGGTGACCAGAGGGACTCATGTCCATATGTGATGGGAGAGCCTGGGAGGCCAGAGCCCCATCACTATCTTACCATGGTGCACAGAATGCACAGACATGAGAGAAGCATTGGGTGAAGCCAATGAATCCAGACCATTCCGTTTCTGATGAACCCAAAATATAGATTAAGTTATTTTATTTTGTATTATTTTATTTGAGACAGAGTCTGACTGTATAGCCCTGTCTGGCCTCAAACTCACTGACAGTCCCCTGTCTCTGCTCCTGAGTGCTGGTGTGTGCCATCATGCCTGGCTTCAGGTTGTTTTAATTATAAAAGAGTAAAGTTAACTATCACCTATCCCTCAGCTTGTACCGGAAGACTTTGGCCTGAACAGCAGGTCACAGAGCTGAGGAAGCAGTGGTGATGAACTGGGCTTTAGAGTTTGCGGGTGTGAGAATATATTCTGACCTCTAGAGAGGGACCAATATTTTGCAACAAGAATAATTCATATTAATTTTCCACAGCCCAAGAAAATGGTCTCAAGAGCATTTGATTCCATTTGTTCTGATGGCAGCTTCACTAAGCAACCTTCTGTTGGCTAATTTGGTTTCCCAGGTAACCTGAAGGGCATTCTGGCTTATTTTGTATCACTCCTTGAGAGTGTAATTAAGGAGGTTTTGAGAACACAGCCAAATCAGCTTCCTGTACAAGTTGAGAGGTCTGGGCTGCAATCCTGAGGTTCAAACTCCATTCCTGGATGGCTGTGTGGAAGGTCCCCAGATGAGGATTTCTGGGTGCTTTTCTAAGCTAATTATTAGCACTCTGGTGAGGGTTAAGGGCAGAGGGTTAATGCTAGAGCTGGCAGGCACTGTGGTGAGGGAGAGAGGGACTTGCCAGAAACTCTGTGTTAATCCTGAGACTCACTTGTGAGAGCAGTCTTGTACCCTAAGATTCTCACATTGAGGAATCAGTCCTGGAGATACAGTTTGACATAGAGAAAGGTGTATGTTTAAATTAATTAAAGGATTGTTTATGATATTGGAAAGTAATTACTTGATAGCTCTCTCTCTCTGTGTATATGGGGGATATGTGCATCTGAGTACAGGTGTCCATGGACAGTGGAAACCAGAGGCATTGGACCCCCTAGCGATGGAGTTACCGGTGACTATGAGCCACATGATGTGGGTTCCAGTAATCGAATTCAGTTCCTCTGCAAGAGCAAGACGTGCTCTTAGCCTCTGAGCCATCTCTCTATCCCTAGACTACCACAGTCCCCAAACTGGGTGGTTTGAACAATGGAAATGTATTTCCTTTCATTTCAGAAAGATTCAGATTTCTTTAATTCCTTCAGGGAATGATTGTGACTGAGGAGGTAAAGACAAAGCATGAAAAATGTCACAATAGGAACACGCACATCTTTTATGCTGGTTTAAGAATTAATTTCTTGAGTCAGTCTACCAGACAAGAAGGGGCTCCATGCCTCCCAGAACAAAAGGGGAAAAAGCCACAGGGGGCCCCTGGATTTGAACCGGGGACCTCTTATACTGTAGTCAACTGCTGTGCCCCTAAGCTGTATCCCCCCAAATGTGGTAGCTTCTTGTAAAACTAGCTTCATGATCTATGACCTCTCCAGCTGTGCTCTGGCTGTGTTGTCTTCTGGGGACTACCCAAGTTGTTCTCCTGCCCACAAGGCTTAGATCTGCTCCCTTCCCTGGTGGTTCCCACCCACTCATACCCAAGCACCCCCTCCCGGGAGTATCTTCTCCTTCCCCACTGTCACCACCACTGGATACAACACTCTCTGGTCAGACTTTTTACTTCTTTTGCATCTTTCTGCCCCCCCCCCCTTTTTCTGGTTTCCTTTCACAGGGGCTAAGGCCTAGGCCATAGAGGAGGCTGTTCAGGGGCTTAGCCAATGCCAGGAAAGGCATCTGGCCAACTAAGTTGCATGCTCATATTTAGGGGAAAGTGGAGTATGCAAGAGTAGAGCCAGATGTTAGCAGAATTGGAGGGCCAAGGATGGACATGGAGACTGCTTGCTTAGGGCCTTAAAGAGCACCTGCCTTAGTAAATGTTACACTAGTAATGTGGGTGTGTGGCACACACCTCTAACCCCAGCACTTGGGAGGTAGAAACAGGAGGACCAGGAGTTCAAGGTCATCCTTGATGTCTTGGTTGGTTGCTTTTGTCAATTTCACACAAAGTACAGCATCTGGGAAGAATATCAACCGAGAAAACCTCCCTAAGATTGGCCTGTAGGCAAATGTGGGGGAAATATTCTTGATTGATGGTTGATATGGGAGGGTGGGCCACTGTGGGTGGTGTTGTCCCAAGGCAGATGGTCCTGCAGTGTATAAGAAACCAAACTGAGCAAGCCAGTAGGAAGCATTTCATCATGGTTTCTCTTTCAGTTCCTGCTTTCGGGTTCCTGCCTTAACTTCCCTCAGTGGACTACAGTCCAGGATATGTAAGCCAAAGTTGGTTTTGTTCAATGTTCTATTACAACAATAGAAACCTTGCTAAAACTCTTGGCTACCTAGGGAATTGGAGGCCAGCCTGAACTACATGGTAAAGACTCAGACAGAGCAGAGCCGGGAGGGCAGTGATATGGCTCAGCAGGTAAAAGCACTTGCTCTGTACACAATAAGAATAATTGCTGCTCTTGCAGATGCTCCCAACACCCTCACCAGGCAGGTCCACAACCACCTGTAACTCCAGGAGATCCAACTCACGTGTGTGCATTCAGACACATAACCAGAAAACATTCTGTTTTGTTTTTTGTTTTTTTGTTGCTGTTTTGTTTTGTTGAGGCAGGTTCTCACTGTGAGTTCTGACCAGCCTGGAACTCACTATGTAGAACAGGCTGGCTTCTCTTACAGAGATCTGCTTGTCTATACCACTTCAATGCTACTATCATGCCTGACTAATCTTTTTTTTTTTTTTAAGACAATTCCTAAAAGGTAACATCAGAAGGAAGTGGAATTCTTGCTGAAGACAGGTGCATGACTGGATGGGACCTGTGAGGCAGTGAAGGGTGAAGAGCTGCTTAGATGCTGATAATGAGCAGATTTCAAGGCGATTCCTGCTAAACTGACTGAGCAGAGTGCTTTGCAAAAGATGATTTTACAGTGGCATGCACAGATGGCCTGTCTGTGGTTTGGGGTCCCTGGGAAAGCTGGGACTGGTGTTCTGCCCTGACAGTGAGGCTCTCTGGTCAGCTGTTCCCTGCAACAGTTATCCACATGCTGCTGCTTTGATAGTTCAGTGGGACTGTACATCCCTCTAATCAGTTGGCATAGTGTTATGCTTTGTCATAAAGAGTGCAGTGGCCCCAGAGAAAGAAGAATTTCTGTTCCTGATGGCAGTGTGCTTTCTAGGATCCTGCAGCGGTGGTGCTGGTGGCCTGGGTCTGGACCAGGTGTTTAAGAACAAGTAAACTGTCACTTAGATTGCAAAGGAGCAAGGAATGCTTACTCAAAGCAAAGTGGGAGAACAGACCAGAAACACTAAGACTGCTGGTGAGCCACATGAATGAGGATGCCCAAACTCCACAGTTACTGTTTGGGGTTTCCTTTTATAGGGTTCACGAGGAGGAGCTAGCTATGGTGGTGCAGGCCTTTAATCTCAGCACTATGGCAGCAGAGGCAAGTGGATCCCTGGAGTGGAGATCTGGTCTTTATAGGGAGTTTCGGGTCAGCCAGGGCTACATAATGCGACATTGTCTCACAAAGAACAGAGGTGTTTGCTTGCTTGGGGTTTAGTTTGGTAGTTCTCTGTTTTGACTGACAGCCTTCGACGACTTAAGCCCTTGCTTACTGCATATGTCCCAACCCATACTACATCTGATTTTAACCATATACACACCCGACTATGAAGGCATAAGATGATAAATAGGGGATTTCCCCTAGAAGTTTGCCTTATTGTACATACACCTAAAACTTGGAATTCCCAGAAGTGTTTGAATAGAAGTGGGACATTATTGAAGAGTGGTTAGGGTTTTTGTTTTGTTGTTGCTTGGTTGGTTAGTTGATAGGTTGGCTGGTTTTGTTAGCTTGACACAAACAAGAGTCATCTGAGAAGAGGGAACCTTGACTGAGAAAATACTGCCATCAAAGGGGCCTGTAGGCAAGCCTGTGGAGCATTCTCTTGGTTGGTGGCCCCACAGTGGGTAGGGCCATCCTGGCACAGGTGGTTCTGTGCAAACTGAGGATCAGGTGTGGTGGGGCAAGCCTTTAATCCTAACAGAGGCTGCAGATCTCTGTGAGTTCTCAGCCTGAGCTACACAGTTCCAGGTCAGCCAAAGTTATATAGTTAGAATATGTCTAAGGAAAGAAGGGGAGAGAGAGAGAGAGAGAGAGAGAGAGAGAGAGAGAGCAAATTAGGAAGAGTAAGCGGTAAGCAGTGTTCCTCCACACCTCTGCTTCAGTCTCCGCCTCCAGGTTCCTGCTCCTACTTCCCTTCATGGCAGACTTTAAGCTGTAAGGTGAAATAAGCCCTTTCCTCGCTAATTGCGTTGGCCATCATCTTTATGAAAGCAGTAGAAAGCAAACTAAGGTTGCAAAGGAGAGTAATATTTATTAATTAAATATAGTAATATTTATATTACTAATGTAAATAAAGCAGGGATCGTGCTTACTCATAGTGGGGCATCTAAAGCAGGCACGCTGCAGTTCTAGACGGATGGAGGGTGTGGGTTGCAGACAGATTGCTAGGTGCTTTATTCCCAGAGGGCTCCAAGCCAAGTGGAGTCCCAGGTTGCTAAGCTAGGTCCCATGTTTGCCTGCCTTAGCAGGTAGCAACTACTACAGCTCCTGCCTCCCGTGACCAGCAGCACCCAGCATCGTGCCCCACCTTGGAATGCCTCCCCACAGGGTAGCTTCATTTGACTGTCCTCAGGTGGCTTTCAAGCATAGTTACTACTTTTCTGGTCTATGGCTGAGAAAGACTGTTACTGACACTTCGCCCCCAGCAGTGTCTTGAACTTGGAGAGCTAGGCAGCAGGAAGGAAGCGGCCAGTTCAGTCCTCCAGCTTGGTTTCTCTGTGTCCCACAACCAAAGCATTCGGTATAGCCACTGGGAAAGTGCCCAAGCTCTGGTAGAAAATCCCCACACCCATGCTTCCATAAGCAACCCACTGAGTCATCATAAGAAGGGATGAGAAATGGGGGTCTCAGCCTTGCCTGGAAAGCCTGGACCTGAGTGCCACCCTCAGAATCCACAGTAGGAGAGAACTGAACTCACAGACGCTTGCTGTGACATGCACACCTGCGCCCATATTATACAGGCACAAACAATAGTAAGAGAGTAAATAATTTAAAAAACCATAGCTGGGAATGGTGGTGCATGCCTTTAATCTCAGCACTTAGGAAGCAAAGGCAGGTGGATTTCAAGTTAGAAGCCAGCTTGGTCTGCAGAGTGAGTTCATGACAGTAAGGGCTACTCAGAAAAACTCACAAAATCAAAACAAACACAAAGAATTTGTAAAAAGACATGAAAGTAGGAAGGGAGCTAGTTAGAAAGAAAAGGGAGATAAGTGGGAGGGGAGGGGCAGGAGATGGCAATGGGGTGAATGTAGTCGAAATATATTGTATACATGTGTGAAAATGCCATCGTGAAACCATTGTTATGTAATTATATCTAACTAATATATGCAAATAATTAGTAAGAGGGCTCTGGTTCCAATTTAGATGGCCCCTTCTGGAGCCATGTTAGTCCCAGGACTGGGAAATAGCCTCAGAGTCTGCTTTAGAAAGTCCAGCGGCTTAAATTTAAATAAATTTAAGCAATACATAGCCACAAACCCAGCCTTACAGAAAGTACTAGAAGGAAAACCACAACTAAAGGAAGCAAACAACACCCATAATAACACAGACATCTAACAGCCCTCCACTGGCACAACTCAAAGAAGGGAAACACACAAACTCTACAACCCTAAAAAAATAACCGCAGTTAATAACCTCTGGTCATTAATAT